>JACXGI010002551.1:43246-62093 GCA_016801175.1 Esox masquinongy
CCCCCCCCCCCCCCCGTTACTCCCATGGATCAGCCGAACCACTCTTGTTCTTTACCATTTTCTTTTTCTTCATAAAACGTAAACCCTCTTCTCCATTTTCCTGACCCATGTCCCTTTCTGAATAAATCTAACCCTCCCCTTTTCTCGACAGACGCTCAGGAAGCAGAGAAGTCCATTGAACAGCATTTCACCGACTTTGGTGCTAAGCTGAAGGACTTAACTGCTGACATATCCGTTAAAACTAAGGACCTGGTGGAAAAGGTTGGGGACAGTGAGTTTGTCACCAAAACCAGGTAAACACACAAACTCACTTGAAAACATAACTCAATGATTTACATTGTTTGGAGGTCTAAACTTATACACTGCACTAATCAAAGATTAATGGGTTTTAACTGTGGAAACATCCTCCTCTCCAGGAATTGGTTCACTGAGCAGTTTGACAAGTTAAAGAGCAAGGTGGATGAGAGTTTCTAAACGCAGTAGTAAGCCTTTTCACGTCTGACTCAACCGGCCTTCCTGCCTGTCTGGCCTTGGATCTGACCCATAGACCTCTCCTGTCACCCTTTTTGCTTCGTCTCGTCTGGTAACATGGTTGCCATTGTGCTGACGGGTGTGTTGTGTTGACAGTCAACGGTTACATTCATCCTTTATGAAGAGACCAATGTCTTATTAATGTGTTTTGCTATAAAAACAATGCCAAAGGTCAAATGGAACACAAATGAACAATAAAGATACATACAATGTGATAATACAATGATGTGTTTTGTTTATATATGGTGAGAAGTCAACTTATTCATATTTCAATTAATCTATGCATGGGAGAAGTTAGAAGTTCAACTAATATCGAGGATCAGATATGCGCACATATGGATAAAAAAATCTGCACACATAACACAGACAGTATGCAAAATCTGCATTAAAATGATTGCACAAAGACCATACAATTCCTTTCTATTGTTTACAATGCATTGTGGGATGATTGGAGGATTTTAGACGTATCAGCTGACCAATATATTATATGGGTTAACAATGCCATAATGTGGTGAACATTGAAAGGATCTGTGTATTTTAATTGAAATATATTATACATTCTGTCTGAAGTCTGAAATGTACATTCTGTCCAGATAATTCTTTATCTAAGATTCAGCAGTAGGAGTCACTCCATTTCATTCAGCATTTTGGTTGTATGCATTCCTGCGCTGAGATTTTCTTCTCCTAAAACAAGATAACAACTATTGTGTCAATGTTTACGTTGTTTTTGAGGTCTCCTTAACAATGAACCCTATGTAATGCAATACAGTACCTATTACTCCAGATATCACGTATCAGTCTGCATACCCATAGCTTTGCTAATAGAAAGACCAATCCCAGTCTATGATCCGTCCTGCTGGATTAACTAGTAGATGTGTTTTATAAGAGATATTGATCTGTCTATCTATGTCAATAGTTGATACCAAAGGGCAACTTCCAGCATAACATGGCTGCTTGTCCTCCATTTCACAAGGCCCTGGCTAAAGTCAGTGTTTATCCTGAGTTAATCATTAATGTGATGTACCTGTTTACTAAAATATGTCCCTGTCTTTCACTAGAGGTCAAGGGTCAGGGGGTAAAGTGGTTTGATGGGGTGTGACAAAAAAGTGTGTCACAAAAGAGGGGCTGTTTTTACATGACCATTTAAGTAAATCAGCAGAGGGATGTTCATCCAACTGAGCTACATGGGACCTTCAAAGGATGGCTTTTCTCTCGTCTTTGAAGAACAACCAAGTATTTGGCTGTGTCTCTTGACAGGAGAGGAGGTTAAGATGTAAAACAGGTATCTATAGAAGATAAATAGTCAGAAAAAGTTTGTTTTCAAAATCAGCATGTATTACTACATCAATATTTTCCCTGAAACTGAAGAACAGCAGAGCACATAAGAAACAATTGTCAGCTCCAAACATATCCATGCACATAGCCTTAACCATATTAACAAACAGGTTACTATTCGGTTCCTGATGGTGTCCCAGTTCTATTATTCAATATTCAAAGGGGATTCATTATTCATTTGTAATTCATAAGATTGGATGTGGTTAGGGATTCTAGTCTGCCGTTCTGAAAACCTAACAGCCAATAGCATAATCTTCATCAAAGTGCCTTTGACAGCTATAGGCAATGCTGAGATTAAAGGTTTTTACGATGAAAATGTAATGAAACCTTATGGCCCAAACAAGGACAATACAGTATTTATAAATATATTGCTTGATGTCAATGTTTCTTTTGGACAAATGTGCGATACTGTAGCTGATAAAGAATACCCTCAGGATAAATAATACCCAGAAATATAGGTTTATTGAACTACTGAACTAGGTTTGCCAACCCAATCAGGCCACCATTTTACATTCAAAGACAGAGCAGTGGTCAGAGGTCACCAAAAAAATAAATACTGAAACCATAAAACCCAATAACCCATGTAAGAGCTCCGTAATTCAAATAAAGTCACTTGATTTCACCAAACGGATCGTCGATACTGTGAACAAACACAAAGGTAAAATGCTATTTTAAAATGGTATTTCACTCATTTTAAATGTAGTTTTCAATCTGAAGTCTGTTTTTATACTAGCGGTTAGGAGTGATACAGTGGATTACAGAAATGCACTACCAAAACATACGTGATATTATTTGACTGATATGATTTGAATGTATTAGAGTGTATGACATTGAGGGGGTGATGAAAAATAGAATGCACTGGTCATTGAATAAAATTCAATTGCCTTATCTCTTAATCAGTTGATGAGTGTATCTTAGGAAAATCTTTCTCATTCGGTTTCTGTGACAGATGCAGAGAAAGCAGATTCTTGTTGCCCTTCTCTTGCTCATTCGAGGTTTGAATACGATCATCCTTTTTGCACTTTTGACATGGACTTGGTAGTATATGTTACTGTTGTGTCTGAATGTGGCCTCCAACCTATTAATATTGACCCTGTACACTCTCCACTCTCCATAGCATGTGTGCCCATAGTGGCCCAGAATCCTGCCCCAGAGGAGTCAGAGGAGTCAGAGGAGTCAGAGGGCTGGCTGCAGCAGGCAGGTGATATATACAGGTATATACAGCCACAAACCATGTGTCTCAGATATGCTGCCATTTTACAGGTGAAGATAAAAGACACTTACTAATTGCTGCTTTCAGCGGCTACATTTCTGTGTGTGTGTCTATGTACCCGTCTCTGTTTGTGTGTGTTTGTCTAACAGGGCAGCCAAAGCTGAAGCCAAAAACATTGAAGTGGTACTGGGCTTTGCAGGTGCATACTACGAGGAACACATGAAACTGGTAGCTGATACTTACATGGACTGGGCCTCAGCCTCAACCAGTTCCTTCTGGAAACTAGTCAAAGCCCAGTTCAATTGAGTACAGACCCAACTAATGGCACATGAAAAAAGCAGACAAACACAAAACTTAGTGCTAAATATATTATGGCACAGCTAGAGTAGGACTTTTGATTAGTGCTAAATACATTATGGCAAGGCTAGAGTAGGACTTTTGATTAGTGCTAAATACATTATGGCACGGCTAGAGTAGGACTTGGGATTAGTGCTAAATACATTATGGCAAGGCTAGAGTAGGACTTGGGATTAGTGCTAAATACATTATGGCAAGGCCAGAGTAGGATGCATTCTACAGTCATGTGCACTTGGGATTAAAAGTAGGAAATAAGATATAAAGATGATGCATTAAAAATATGTCAGTGTGAACTATTGTAAACTAGTGAAGCAAACCAAAGAAACAAATAAAGAGAAACTCCTTGACTGCACTCTGGTGTTGTACCTTCTTATACATTCACATTTGACCATGTCTTTCCAGCTTTCGTCCATCAATCACTGAGTTGAATGAAGTAGAAAGCAGAGAGAGACAGAGAGCAGATTGTAGAATGGAGAAAAAGAAAACATGAAAAAACAGACCGAGTGACAGACACAGACCATGACATCAGCAATGGGAGTAATATCTACAGAGTGTTCTGAAATCCAAGGCTTATCAAGTGGAGAATTGACAGATGAGATACAAGGTTCAGCAGGTCTGGCTGAAGGGGAGATGTGTGGGTTGTGTGACCTGCAGGCTATTTGTCTCTGCTCTCTGTGGACTGCATACATCGATCCTGGAACACAGTCAAGACACATTCAGGGCAATGTTCTACTCAGTCAAAATCTCTCCTTGAGTAAGTGGGATTTAATAAAAATTTTCAAATCATACTACATGGAATAAACAGGTTGTCGTGATATTTTGTGGTACATTGTGGTTAATTTATTTTTGTGAATTGAGTTTATCAATTATTGATGGGTGATTCATGCATTCAAGCCAAAATCTTTTTCATGCACAAACATTTGTGTGGAAAATCTTGGGTTATCAAAGTAAAGAGTGCATTTCAGCATAAACATATTTATGAATGCAAGTAATATGAATGCATTGCATTATCTGGCATGTGGTATTAGCACATACTGTCTACATTTGGGGAACCAAGTGCAGTGGACTTTGTGTAGGTGTACAAATGTGCAGTTGTTTGGTCCCATAGGTGCAGTGGGTTCTGGTGTGTGTGTGTGTGTGTGTGTGTGTGTGTGTGTGTGTGTGTGTGTGTGTGTGTGTGTGTGTGAGCGTGCACATGCACATGTGTATGTACATGCACGTGTGTGAGTTAGATGACGTTTGTTTGCACTCCTCCCTATATCATGGTGTCCACTTGTCCAGACTGCGTTACAGACGACTTAGCCATCAGAGGAGATTCATTTCACTGGGATCTGTACACCCACTTCCACAGCAGGTAATCTTTTCTGCTCTATTTTCTCAATTCATATACATTTTTCCAATAGTCAAATTATTTTTAAAAAGTTTTATTAATTTGTAAAGTTATTATGGTATTGTTTCAAGTATTTTAAAATGCACCTACTATTGTGTGTGATTTTAAATGTAGAGCGCAAAAGGTTCATTGCTACTTGATCTTTCCAGCCAAACAAATAGTGGCATTGCCTATAATAAATACTAAACAATGACTATAAAATCCTGTCGTTTTTCTTTTAGAGATGAATGGAAAATTGGCATTAGCATTGGTGCTTGCACTCCAAGGTAAGACCTACATCTGCAGCATAACCCTGCCAAAATCACATTAGGAGCTCCTCTACCAGAAATTATATCTGTACAATTCTGTAACATCATCAGATCAGAAAGCATGCATACAAAATACTACTTGAGAGAACAAATAAATATGTACTTAAAACATTATCATGCTTCAACAGTTAGGATTCATGCATAGAAATGGATAGAGATGTGTTTATTCATGCCGTTATGGGGTCTGTGTCAGGATGGGTAGAACCACTGACATCCATATGTTGAAGCATAAGTCACTGGCTGATCATTCTGATGACCTGCATTGGGTGTAGTGATTACATGACTGGGGGATTTGAAAAGCAGTGTCCGTGCTGGAATGACTTCTGTACCAGTTACTGTATGTCCTCTATATCTTGCAAAACAAAACCCTCAGCAAAATCTTACCCTTTCTGCTTTTTCACCATGTTTATTATCTGCACACAACTGAAAATAACTGCTCCAGGAATTACTGCAACTCACAGTCACATAATTCTGTGTGTCAACTGGAAGCAAAATCTGTCCACAAGAGATGATTTCATCATAAGAACACCGAAAAGTGTACACAACCTGCCTTGAAGTGCTGTGACTGATAATAACTCGCTACCAAAACATCTGTGAACATGTTATTGACATAGAGACAACATGACAGTAACATACATGTGTGCCCTACCAAGCCAATTAACAATAAGTGCACTTTTGGCCAAAAATTGTTGTAGACATATATGCTAAATTGAATTAATGCTTTGGCTGCCATGTGTAAATAGATGTGTGAAAACAAGTCTGCGTGAAATTAAATTCTTATGGAAACATAGAGTTGGCTTGCAAAGCAAGAAGGCAATATCTACCATCCAAGGTCAAAGGTCAACCCGAAATGTCAGGGTTCATTTGAAGATAGATTGGGCATCCAAGTCCTCTGCGACAAACAAGTCAAGCAATTGCAATAGATTAACAAACTACATTTCCCGTCTCCCTTCCCCAGTCTCTGTGTGCCTGTGTGGGATACCAGAGCCCGATAAGGAGCTGGTGGAGAAGTATGAGGGCATGAAGTCTGTGTTCTACAAAAGGCTTATGAATGCCTACAGCAAGATGCAGGCTGCCGTGGGGCCTTTGACTGAGAACCTACAACAGAGTCAGGCTACCAAGGACTACATCGAGAAGATACAGGAAGACCCCAAATTCCAGACTGCTGTCAAGATCGGAACGTGAGTGTGTCCCCAAATTCTGCAGACAGTTCAGACCCTGATTTGAGTTGGTCGGTCAGTCAGTCTTTCTGATCAAAGTCGACATTAGTTTTTATGTCAATCTGTACGTAACTTTGAAATAGCCCTTCATATGGCTATTACATTTGGATCATACCTGTCAACGTATTACCTCTAAACATTAACCAGGGAAAAGTGTAATATATTACATCACTGACATCCTCTTCTGTGCCTGTGTGTGTTTTCCAGGGGACTGGCGCAGGAGGCAGTGCCCCTGGTGGACAAGGCCCGTTCGGCCGGCCTGGGTCTGTATGGTGAGTACCTGCGTCCCCACGTCGCTACCTACCTGGACGAGGCCATCAAAAACATCAAGGTCTACCTCGACCAGGTCCTGCCTGCCGAGGACTGATCCCTGGACAGCCACCATTGCACTGGACCACACCACATGCTTGTACCTTTCCACGCAGGGCTTGGCTCTCCTATCCCTGATGCATGTATTAAATGGTAAAAAAAAGGAGAAACACCTGAAGGTGATTGAGTGGAGCAATGCACAATGTGAAACATATCCCTTTAAGCTTTCTGATGTCAACACTTTCCTAGATGTTTCTAATCATGGGAAACCATGGTCCAAGCATGTTAGTTAGATAAGCAGACAAGATCTTACAAGAGCTTGCCATTGTGCATGTATTTAACTATATGTCTGATATTCTAACAGAAGTTAATGTGTGTATTTGTTCAATAAAGATCTCAAGCGGAAATTCTCCACTGATGCTTGAGTTTAATTACATTGTTTGTTAGACATTATCTTTCAAATTCTGTAAAAAAAAGCCAAATTCAGCACCTAGTGTTTAAAGCTAAGTTTGAAAACACACACACACAAACACACACGCACAGACAGGCAGATAAATTATGAGAGATACTTAGATACAGTCATGTGAAATAATAGGTATACCCAGTGCCGGCTATAGACTTTTGCGGGACCTAAGCAAAATGTCATTTGGGGCCCCCTCTCCCCTAGCAACTGGGGGCTCACCAGTGGTTGGGGGCTTATAAGTGGGAAGGGGGGCAGCCCTAAGCAATCGTTTATATATTTGACATATTTGGACACATGGGTATCTGAGCTAAAATCCAACCACAATCAAACTAGTGTTCTAGCAGTTTCACACACAAATGAAGCAAATCAGTAGCAGAGAATACAGAGATAAAAGTGACTTTAAGAATCTCGTCTGGGGGTTTGCAGCACCCACATCCAGTGGCCTTGCATTCAGGTGCTCCAGTCCCTGCTGCTCTGAAGAATGTCTACATGCTACAGGCTCGGTTTCATTACAGATCACTGGCCAGTACAATGTCCCTTGCTCGTTACCCACACAATCTCAAAACACTTAATTGTCATACTGTACAGCATGGGGAGATAATTCAGGTTCTTGATAAAGCTAACCCAGTTGAAAACTTTGAAAACATTTATGAAATTAAAATAAACTGAAATGCAAGTTCCTTATGCCAATAAAGTTACTACACCCCACCTAAATCACATAAAAGTGCTAAAATTAGAATCAGTTGGACCAAAACAGGTGCAAATTATTACAAAATTATTACAGAGTTACTTGGGAGGTTCCATAAACATTAGAAAATTGGTCTGGTTTTGGCCTTAAGTATATGATGTGTGGTAACATATTATGATAAGGTCAAAAGACTTCTCTGAGGTCCTCAGAATAAAAATTACTGATACCCATGACTCTGGGAGGATCTTACAAAGCCCTTTCCAAACAATTTGAAGGGCATCATCCCACAGTCCAAACAGATCTACAAATGGAGAAAATTCCAGACCACTGGCAATCTAAATAGGACAGGTGGTCTTACCAAGTTCAGCCCACAAGCTGACCGAATGATGTTTACAGAAGTCTCTAGAACCCTAGGGTGACATCAAGATATCTACAGGAATTTATTGCCATAAACAATGTTGAAGTGCATGAGAGACTGAACAAACCTGGCCCACATGAGGGATCAGGAAGGAAGAAGTTCCTGACCTAGGAAAATAATATCAAGACACAAATGACACTTGGCCAGAAATAACCTTGGTAAAGCCCAAAACTACTGGAAGAGTTGTGCTCTGGACAGATGAGTGGTTTACGCGTTACGCCAGACGCCATATTTGGTGAAAAATTTAACACTGCCTTTGAACATGAAAATCTCATACTACTGTAAAGCAAAGAGGTAGCAGCATTATTGCCAACTGCTATCTATTGCGTCTACCATCAAATCCATATTGTACCTGTGGTCTGTGCATGCAAGAACATGACACAGCTGAAGCAGTACTGTAAAGTGTGGGCAAAAATTATTCCCAGTCAAAGTAATAGGCAGATAGTTATAAGAAACGGCTTAATGTTTTTTCAGCCAAAAGGGGCAAAAACAGCCACTGAATCAGTTACTGAAGCTAGGGGTGTGCTTTTTCTGCACTATGAAATTGCATTTCTGTGGATTTTTATGAAACAAATGATTGCAAAGTATAATTTTAGTGTCATTTGATAAATTAGATTACCTTTATCTGTCAGTAGTGTTGAAGTAAAGATTACAAATCCACTCCAACTTTAATGGGGTGTACTTAGTTTTTCAAATAAATGTAGATAGACCATAGATAGAATAAAAATATAGATGCAACAATCAATTGAAAATAATTTAAGTTGGAACTAATCTATGGCTTTTATATTAGACTGGATACAGATATCCATCTGTTGGTCACAGTTTAACAACGGAAGTGGGCAGCTGAAGTCCTGGGCGGGTGAAGTCCTGGGCGGCTGAAGTCCTGGGCGGGTGAAGTCCTGAGCAGCTGAAGTCCTGGGCGGCTGAAGTCCTGGGCGGGTGAAGTCCTGGGCAGGTGAAGTCCTGGGCGGGTGAAGAAGCCAGTTTCGGAGGTCCTGGACAGGTAAAGTTACATGTGGACTTTGGTTATGATGAGGCCAGTAGAATGCAATGGCAAATTTTCTAAAACTACACTGAAGGAAGAAAAATTGAAGGAAGAAAAATTTCAGCATCATCGAACTCAACATCTGGGACGTCCCCCATATTCTATGTACTCTACACCCATCTAGTCACTCTATTTGGACAGTCTTCCAAAGCATTCTACAACACAGAAAAATGCCAGTGTTGAACTCAACACAAGCAAAACTTTGGAACTTGGAATGCAGAGTTAGTCACCTCAGACGGCACACAACACCATACCCAGCAATAAGAAATGGACTCAGTGCATTGGGAATTATAGTGCCACCTACTGGTGCTGGACTGAAATGGCTCATACATCAAACTTCAGAAACATCTAGATGAGAGACATTGATTCAAATACAGTAGTACATTTTCTCTACATATCCTGGAATAAAAAGGTGATTGTAGAAAACAAGAAAACCCTATCTGTTTCTGTGCTATCTGACAGTTTAATATTATCAGACAACGTGGTGTGATGTCATGTATTATATGTTTAAATCTATGCAGCTATCTTCTAAAGGTCTGGAACATTGTCAGGGTTGTATTTCTATCATATTTTAGTGTAAATCACAGCCTCACACAATAACTACTACATCATGTTATACCACTTAACATTTAATAAACTGACTGACCTTTGAATAAAAATATACTACACAATTGTAGCCTAATACACAGCCTTCTGAAAATCTACACGCCACTTTTCTGGTGGTTGTAAGTAGAATCAATACATTTAAAAAAAAAGTTATTGTGGGGCCATTGCCTGATAGGCTACCACCACCGCTCGCTGAATCTTGTTTCAGTTTATCAGCTCCACTTGGCTGCAGTGATCCCTGCTGACGTGTCAATGCTGATCTGGACTTAGGACTATCTTATTAGGACATGCTGCCTTACGTAAGAAGGCGTGCGTTTTGGAATCCTGGTGGTCTTGACTGGATTGTAATGTGAACACATAGGAAACGAATGCTTTACTGAGATAAATATAAGGTAAATAAATCAGACACCAGTACCGATCCGTAAGTTGGATAACTTTTCCTGTTGCATTTAAATGCACCTTTCTGATTATGCCACACTGAACAAACATTGAACATGTTATTGTCATCACATCTCCATCTTTGACCCTGTTTACACCCACTCTTTTCCGTCTGTCTCTTTCTCTCTCTCTCTCTCCGTCTGTCACTCATTCTCTCTCTATCTCTGTCTTTCTCTTTGTCTCTCTGCTTTTATTTTCCTCTCTCATTCTCTGCCTCACTCTGTCACAGTTTCTTTTACCTCTCTCACTCTCTGTCACACTCCCACTCAATGTTTCTCTCTTTCTCTCTTCGCCTTTGTCTCTTTCTGTCTCTACCTCTGTCTCTCTTCACCTCTCTTTACCTTTCTCTCCCTCTCTCTCTCTCTCTCTCTCTCTCTCACACACACAGACACACACACACACACACACACATACACACACACATACACACAAACACACACCTATACAAACACTTGAATAGTGAGTGTTTATCTCAGAGTGCACTTTGGCTCAGAGAATGACAAGTCAACACATCTCCACTCATATATATACAGGCTAGCTCACTGGTGCCTTTCACCTGTTGCTTACTATTTATTCCTGCCACCCAGTAAGAAGAGGAGAAACAGTGAGTACAGACATTTTCATTTGGTTCACACACAGAGAAAAGCCAAACACCTCTATCTAGTACAACTACTAAATAAATAAAGGCTCGTAGGAAAGGTTAAAGTAGAGGGTATTGAGAAGGGTTCAAATTGAACTGAGACACTAGAGAAAATATGTTTTTTGTTCCACAACGATGAGGCCATTGTGGAATAGAAACCATGTCAAGAAAAACACTGTTAACCTCAAAATAGCCTTACCTTAGTCATTAGAAACATGTTTAAGACAGGATAGAAGAGATGAGTCAAAGACTAGATACGGCAAAGATTAACAGAGGCATCTGAAAAAGAAGATACATTTATGCCTCCTAGTGGACAGATGTATGCATGGTTTGTCTGTACCTCACCCATCTCTTTGCTTTGCCCAGATCTGAGTGACATCATGAACAAGCTGTTGGTCATCACTATGTTCGTAACACTGAGTCTCAGTGAGTATACAACCTGATCATGAGGAGATGGCTAACTGGTGTCATTTTGAGCCAGCTAAATTACTTTGACGCACACTTTGACCACCTTTACTTAATCCATTTCCTTGCAGGTGCTCATGGCTTCCGTCTACCCAGGGATGCTGAAGAAGGGGACCTGGAGGTTGCTGAGCAGGGAACATTGGGGAAGCTGAACAGCGTGGTCAAGCAATACTACGAAACATCTATTAACAAAGCCGCAGGCTGGCTGGAAGTCATTAAGGACCTGAAGCTGGAGGAGAAAGCCAAGTAAGATACACACACACACACACACACATTAACAGTTGGTCAACATAGCAGGCTGACAAGTATACATTGTTCATGTGTCTGTGTGTCCCTCAGGAATGCCTACGTTGACACCACCACTGTCGTGGGCACCTACGCTGGCATCTTTCAGGACCAGGTCTACCACTTATTTTACCCACAATAAAGATCCTTCCTAGCTTCTCTTTGGGTCCCCAACTTCCCCATAGTCCCTTGATGAGTTAGATCGTCGCGGATGTGGTCCCCTACTCTGCCATCCTGGAGCCCCTGATCAGCTCTGACCTCCTACTCACAGTGTAGTCTCTTCCTGATCTGGTCAATCACATCCAGCTATTCCACAGTTCTTGTATGCACTACTTCATCGTACTCAAACCCCCTACCCACCCTTTCTGAGTGCTCCTGGGCATTCTAGAAATCTGTATAACAACATTAGTGGACTATAAACTCAACTCAAGTGGAACTTTGGAACTTGAAATGTGGATTTTTGAGTATCCTCAGACAGCACACAGCACCTTACCAATAAGAATGTAAGCACCCTAATGTTTCACCACAGGCAATCAGGACAGATCCACTGTATGCTAAATTATAGTGCCATCTAGTGGTGAAACGACTCAGACTTGAGTCTTTAGAAACATAGGGGATAATGTATTGTGTGTAATTAATATTATTTAATGTCAACACATAATTAAATAAAAACATTCATTTGTAGAAAACGAGCTAACCCTAAATGTTTCTTATGAGTCATGGATTATTATTTTTTGCGTGAGTGTGTGAAATCAGTTTGTTCAGTTTTGTATTGTCAGAGAAAGTTGTGTAAAGTATAAAGGATATGTTTATTCATAACTCTCAGAGATTTTTAAAGTGTATAGATTTGTTGTGTATACATCACTCCTATGATTTTACAATATGGACTCAATGCCCATAATGTACTGTGAATAATATATAGTTGAATAACTTGTTTATTTCTACATAACATTTGCTGGTTAACTGGCAAGCAGCTAGTGAGTCAGGAAACATTTGACATTGGCGCTTGCTGCAAAACTAGTTACTAGCAGTATAATGGCTAATGCCTTGTATGTAATTATTCCACCAGCCCATCCATCCAGGTTAGTTCTGTGTTACATAGTTATTTTGATCGCCAGCAGATGGCAATATAGACTAGTAATAAAAACAAGCACAAAGTTTTACAATTCGATGGTATTATGAACAGGATTTACAAGGGTATGGACCATTCAACTAGATGCTTACCTGCTGTTTCCTTGACCGTGCAACAACAATATAACTAATAAGTTATTAAAAATCACAACCAAAACAATAGTAATAAGAAGACAATATTGATATAGGTTGTAGTGTGAATAAAGATAAGTATGATAAGTTTGAGGATTAATGAATGGTTGAGGCAAAAAACTCTGAAATTGTATAACAGATCATACAAAAAAATGTGTGGGGACTCCTATATAGAACATGCAAAAACATATTCATAAGCATGCAACGATAAAGAAATTAGCTGCATGATAGATTGATGAACAAAAAAACTAAAATATACTTGTGAAAGTAACCTCAACCTCAGATTAATTTGAAAATGTCTAGTGCTTGGGTACACAACACACGTGGAAGACTATTGGTTGGTAGACTTAAGCTGAACACCCTTGAGTCAGTTGTCAGTGTTATTGTTACATTTTGTTACCCATAGTTCCATGTGCGTTTGCGGAAGCAAAGGCTAAATTATAATTATTTAAATTTATGTTGCGCTTTTCTAGGTACTCAAAGTACTTCACAGGGGGAACACACAGGGTGAAATCACTTCAGTACAGACACAGATACAGATGGAAAGTAAAATAAATGACAAGTAGGTGGTTAAGAGCTAGGGAATCATGATGGAGGGAAGGGGAGAGAAGGGAAGGAGGATAACTGCTGAACGCAAGTTAGAAAAGGTGGGTTAAGTTTTGGATTCTGCATTCTTTAATCATTTTAGTCACATTATCTGAAAGGGAAAATCCTGTGGAATGTTCCTTCATCTTCTGATATGGCTTTCAAAGCCAAAGGTACAGTACATATGAATTCCTTCAGCGTCTTTGGTGGGGTGAAATCGACACACGTCCTACAAATCATTTCAATTGCATTTGCAAATTTAAAACAATTCTATTATTTAACGTGGTACAAATCGTATATTATGCAATAAAAAAGGTAATACCAGAGAGGAAAAAAATGCACTATGAAACCAAGATCTATTATTTGAGGATTTGGAGAACTGTGAATAAAATAATGGGCAGAAACACCGGTTTAACTCAGTCTTATGTTGAAGCAGATGGCCCATTCATCACAAAACCTCATGATGTGGCCAATTATTTTAATGACTACTTCACTGATGAAGTGGGCAGACATAGACATGACATGCCAACAAAATATAGTGAGCTTTCATATTTATGCATACCAAACCTTACAAAGCAACATCTTTTCAAATATTGTGTCATTAACGTGAGAGGTGTTAAAAATTCCAAAAATCCCTATTTCATCAGCTAACATATAGCTCTGACAGACACATACAGCTCCGGAAAAATTAAGAGACCACTGCACCTTTTTCTTTCCTTTCCAAAAAAGTTGAAAAGTTTTGAGTGAGGAACAGAAGCGTTCAATTTGCAGTAGTCTCTTAATTTTAACCCTTCTGTTCCTCACTCAAAACCATCTTTTTTTACTTTTTTGGAAAGGAAAGAAAAAGGACCAGTGGTCATTTTTTCCGGAGCTGTATTTTTCATCTGTTACTGGACTATTTTCATAGTCCCCATAACATATACAAGGTAAATCACGCGAGTAGCAAGGATAACTTTTACAAAATATATAACACGAAATCTCACAAAGTACAATGACTTATTTGAGTTAGTAAATATTAGATACATTACATCTTAAAGCTGAAACATAGACTGTGGTAAAAAAAAAAAAAACTACAGTGAGCAGAGTATGATAAAAAATATGATGTAGTAAACAGAAACAGAAAAAGTGGTTACCAAGCACATGTGATTAGTTTATAAGGATATTTGCATGGCCTCTGTGATGGTGCGTTTCCCTGTAACTGTAATTAACATGTTTGTTCAAGATTGAATCAAATGCCAGACTTGAATGTAATGAATAGATCTAGTATCTTTATTCATTACTCTCATATCCGTATATTTATATTTGGTATTTTGTGATGTCCTACCTTTTGAATGGAGCCAAGGCAGAGATGCTGCTGCTTTCCACAGCAGCTAATAAGAATCCTAATAAAATCCCAATGCCTAATTTTGGATGTTAGGCGCCATGCAATCAAAAAAAGACCAGAGAGTATAGAGAGATATCACTATTTGCGTTTAGTTATTCAACTAGCCCTGTACAAAGTACATAGTGGCAGAAACCCTGACCACTGAGATTGACATAAAACAAAGAAAAGCTGAACCTTGGGATGGTTCATGTTTTTTTGTTTTTTTTCATTTGCTTTGGCAATGTAAACAAATGTTGTGTTTGCCAATAAAGCCCTACTGTATAGAATTGAAAAAAGCGAGATCTCCAGCAATAGAGACACTCACACAGTGTGACTGACAGCTGTGCCCACTGACACTCAGGCTAACACTGGAGTCACATCACCATCTGTTTTTCAACCCTCCTGTTCCCCTTCTCCCCCTGCTCATTTCCCCCTCTTTCCCCCTTTCTGAGCCCCCTCTGCTTTGCCCCATCACACCCTTCCCCTCCTGCCGTCTTTCCACTAGGTCTGCCTTTCATGACTCTCTGACTTTCTGTCATTCTGGTGTCTCTTGGGCCATCTTCTCCACTCTCATAACGTCATGCACAGTTCATTATACACTTAAATAAAACAACATCGACAGAAATATGTTCCTTTATGTCCATCTGCCCATCCTTCCTCTCATCCACCCCTCGTTTCCTTTCCTCCCTCCAGCATAAATCATATTCATTCATCTCTGTCCTTACACATATCATTTACATACAACAATATGAATATGCCTACATTAACTAACCTGAGAGATTTACAGTGACCATAAGGTGGACAATTAATGTGAGGAATAAATATACAGTATGTGTTATAATAGCGACTTCATTCTTTATGTACAGCTGTTTGAGCAAGACATGCGGAACAAGAATTGTTACTGTTGCCATGTGAAAAGGTGAATAAACAACAGTGTAAACACAACCAGTGTTATTCTGAACAGGACCAAACCAGCTAGCAGCTCGACCCACTTTGCCAAGCTCTAGACAACCAAAGGGACATCAACTGCCCACAAACCACCCTGAGACAGGGCCGAGACTCAGAGTGATAAGTAGGAGTAAGTACGTGTATTATTTTAGAAGCAAAACCTTAAAATCAGCCATAGCCATAACAGGAAGTTAGGTTAGAGAGGCTAGTACTGGAATAATGTAATAATTTGATGTTGTCAATATTCCAATAGCCATTTGGACTTCAGGGTAATCAGGTTTTTTTTTTCAATGTAACGAAAATGAAAAAAGCTCAGCTAAATTTTTGTACAACATTTTCTGTTATCCATCCTTGTGTCTAAAACATAAGCTTCCAGAGTAAGCAACTGTGGGGCATGTTTCATTGAAATGTACAGCTGTGTGCAATATGCATAGCATAGAAAATGTAAATTGTGTTTCTGGATCACATCACTAAGAGGGAGCCATGAAGAACATAAAAGTGTACATAAGAGGGCAGACCATCTACAGTTACAAACTGATATATTTTTGTTAGATTGGATCTAAACTAGGCAAGAACTTGTCCACGTGAACCAATATGAGTTGCCAATCTCTTCAAAAGAATATAAAGATCAATACATTTCAAAAGCAGCACTAGGGTGAAGAAGCACAAGAACAGACACAGAGCCTTGGTCTGACAACATTAAAAGTGTATACCAGAGTACAGTCTCAGTACTATGACTGGTTCTAAGACTGCATTTCATAAATATTGTATTCAGAAAGGCGGTGAGTTGCTGGGATACACATTTTTCAAAAGATTTTGAGAGGAATGGAAGATCTGAGATTGGCCAATAGATATTGCATTTTTCTGGATAAAAGTTTGGCTTATTTAAGAGAGGCTTAATAACTGTCACTTTTAGCGAGTTTGGTACATACACGTTGCAAGCAGCACATTGCTGCACAAACTGGAAGCAAGTAATGTTTTCCATTTGACCATCGCTTGTCCAATGTAAACAAATGATTCCCATGTCAAAAAGGCATATTGACATTGAATTTAATTGCGAGAGAAATTTAGCTGATTTGTGGGCACGTTAACCATATACAAAAACACTCAAACAGCAATTTGAAAAAACAAACAATATGTCATATTGACTCGGTACACCCAACTATTAACTGAAACCAGTGTGTCTGTGTAAAGGCAATGAGGCATAATAAGGCGTGGTAAATGGCCGATAAGGCGTGGTAAATGGCCGATAAGGCGTGGTAAATGGCCGATATGGCGTGGTAAATGGCCGATAAGGCGTGGTAAATGGCCGATAAGGCGTGGTAAATGGCCGATATGGCATGGTAAATGGCCAGTATACCATGGCTAAGGGCTTTTCTTATCCACCACGTGTCACAAAGTTTTGTTTTAGTTCTATTACAAAACTCATTGCCAGAAAAAGTAAAAAAAAAATTTTTTGGGTCATACCTGTGTTGAGTCTCATATAACATGGACCAAATCAGCATTCAGGATTCAAACTAGCCGGTATATTGTAATTGTAGAAAAGATAATGTCATTTTGAACGTACACATCCACCTATTAACTGAATCCTTCTTTATATACTTACTGTCTTTGTCAAGCCTTAACTAATGCATAGGAAACAACAAAGATTAACAACTTATTCTGTCCACATCACCTAGTATAGACATGGGGCTCATCAGGGGAGAAAATTACTATCAAGTGCTCTAATGACACCAGCCTAATAGCTAACAGCAAACAGAGGGGGAGTGTGTTGGAGGGATAATAGCTTACATCTAATGGGGGAATTAACAAAGCAAATGAACTCTGATTCAAAGCCTCTCTATTCTCTCACTCTCTTCATCATGCTTCCAGAGTGCTCCTGGCCCCTCCACCCACTTTTAATCAGAGAGAATGATGGAGAACACTAAGTGGGTGCATCTAGAGAAAAGTGTGTGCATGTGCATGTTTCTGTGTATGCGTGTGACATAGCACACGTGAGTGTGTTTGTGTGTGTGACAGAGAGAGAGAGAGAGAGAGAGAGAGAGAGAGAGAGAGAGAAAGAGAGAGAAAGAGATGGCACGTTACTGTGTGTTCAGTAATGCTTTTGTACTGATGTGTGTTTGTGTAGTTAGATTTGGGAATTCAGTAGTAATGGATTTTGTCAACTGATTTGTAGTGTAATTGTGTGTGTGGCTGCGTATGTGTGAGCACACATGCCTACGTTCTATCTGCATGCTTAAACATGTTTGTGTAGAAGAGAAACATCACACACACACACATGCTGCCTGTGATAATGCATTAGCATGGATGCCACTGGTTTGGTAGCCTCAGTAATTCAGGTTTTGTGTCAATTACAGGGAATACAAGCTGTGGAATGTTAGCTACAGACTAGTTGTGAGACAGAAATATTTGTGGTAATAGAGCTTTCAGGGACAGAGAGAAACTACCAGTACAAAGGCTAAACCCCATGTGGAGACCGTCCCTTCCTGCAATGCTTCAACCATCCCACAGTGATATCAACACACACCCCTCACTGTTGCCTGGCCTACACACTTTAAAACATTCCTTTTTTGTTATGTTATAAAAACAGATTTTTTACTTTTTCTGTTTTTCTGTGTGAACTGCCTCCTCCCCTCAGGCTCCTGTTTGGCTAACCAGTCCCACCCTGTTAGGGGCTACAGACTTCCCCCCATTATTTA
The DNA here is from genome assembly GCA_016801175.1 of Esox masquinongy. Classification (NCBI taxonomy): domain Eukaryota; kingdom Metazoa; phylum Chordata; class Actinopteri; order Esociformes; family Esocidae; genus Esox; species Esox masquinongy. Next base: position 61,816 of record JACXGI010002551.1, read on the forward strand.
CTTGTTTGTATTCCCACCCTCCCCTGAAAGAGTTGCAAGACATTTTAGGCATTCCAGAACATTCAGTACCAGGTTATTCATCATAGTACTTACCAGAACATACCAGGTTAGTTATGATGGAACATACCAGAACATACCAGGTTATTTATCATGGTACATACCAAAACATCCCAGGTCACCAGAGAAGGTAGGGTTTTGAGTGTATATGTGTGTGTGTGTGTGCGTATGTGTGTGCGCCCAAGTCTGCAAATATCACAGATACACCCAAAGGAGATGAC
>JACXGI010002551.1:62193-72397 GCA_016801175.1 Esox masquinongy
GTGTGTGTATGAGAGGGACAGAGGTGTGTAGTGTGTGTATGAGAGGGACAGAGGTGTGTAGTGTGTGTATGAGAGGGACAGAGGTGTGTAGTGTGTGTATGAGAGGGACAGAGGTGTGTAGTGTGTGTATGAGAGGGACAGAGGTGTGTAGTGTGTGTATGAGAGGGACAGAGGTGTGTAGTGTGTTCATGAGTTACGTGTGTTGACAGGTCATGAAGGTGCAGGCATGTCCACACACATTCAAAACAGGGTGACATGTCTTAATGTGTTGTAGGTCTATAGTCAGTACAGTGTCTACAGCTCATAGGAATGCAGTGGGAAAGCAATAGGAGGGACACACAGATGGGCACCTATATAACGGAAAACACAACAACATGAGCTAAACAAACAGGTGCTGTTGCGAGCATCTGAACATGAGCTCAACAATGAACCAAGGCTCCATGGAATGTTTGTTAAAACAGACCTGAGCAGACAGCAACTTTACTGCAACACAAACATTACTTCAGCCAACATAAACATCACCCTGACACTACCTCACACTGAAAGCTTCCCGTGTTTAGTATAGAGTGTGTGTGTGTATCTGCAGTGCGAACTGATGCATGGCAGGTCAGTACGGGAGGGTGACAGCGACAGGCTGTGCCAGGGGAGAAGACTTAAGAATGTACAGTAGATAAACACTGTGGTTGTGCCCAGACTAACTGCAGTTTTGGTGTGAGGCTCCGCAGAGCCAGAGAGATGAGGCCAGAGACCCAGCATCAGATAACACAGACAGGCCAGATAAGGCAAATAGCAGAACAGCCAAGGAGCCTCACTACTCATACATGACAATTAGCAGTACCTTCAATCCACTTGTGTGGGTGTCCGTCGATCTCCCTCGGATTGTTTTACATAGGTAGTATAAGGTGAGAGCTAGCAGTTAGGCAACCAAGAGTGATTCCATATCGAACCAGAACAAAAAATGGTTTGGGTGATCTCCTCATTGAATGTACCTTTGGAGGAAGGATTGTTGTCAAAGTTATTACATCATGTCATTATGGCATTAAACAGGCCTTTTTTGTAAATGCTACAAAGCAAACAGCAGTATGTTATAATCATTTGTAACATGAGAGGTTTTTTGATAATATGTAATATGTGGTTAATATTAATTCATTGTTATTTAAAAACAAACATGAATGTGGAAAAAAACTGTTTCAATTCAGCCTTACAGAGTCTTACAGAGGCCTGGATAGTGTACAGACTTCCTTGACTTGTTTCTCAACTATACTTTAAGACACAAATGTCAAAAACATCCAAATAATTCTTTCTTCAAAGGACCATACTATGGATTCAATTTCATTTCTTACGTAGTGGCTCCGTATGGAATCGGTCAGCAGTTGAGTGAAGCCAAGGGCTCAGAAGCCTCCCATTACAGCTCAAAGCTGGAACGAGCCTCGGGGAATGGCAGACATTTGGTTTGCCTACATACAGTATCACTGTCCATGTCTGAACAAATATATAGTCAACATCCCTCTGGTGTGTGTATATGTGTGTTTGTATGTGGAATAGCTCTTCAGACACCTGCTCTGTGCTACATTCAGGCAGAGGGGGAGGAGCCCGCAAGATGCCCTGGAGCTCACAGAGGTACAGAGCATTGATGGTCCTGTCCCTCCCGGCCTCTATCTCCCCCTTCTCTCTCTCTCTCCCACCTCTACTCCTCCTCCACGGTTTTGACAGAATAGCTGACACCGACACCCACAGGTCCTTCATCACTCTTTAACTCGTTTATGGCTACCCCTGTGTGGGAGGAGCTTGGGCTGGGCCTGCTGTAAATATACGTGCCGTATGACTTAATGGTATGGAGCCAATTTTCTTTTCAAAGGGGAGTGCTTCTTGTTTGTCAGTATGTGTCAGTGACGAAGTGTTTAGCAGCTCTCACAGCACCAACACACACGGGCCGCTTTCAAATCCGATTGATCTTCAAAGGACACAGCACCAGCTTGGCAGGACTTGGACATGCACAGATGCTCCATTAGCTCCATGTTCACAAACACACAACACTACTGACACACATTCATATGAAGAGAAACACACACACACTGGTCACACAGGATATGAAACCTTTCATCTTTATAACATGAAGATTTATTATTTTATTCTTTTACCTTTGACATCTGTCCCTCCCCCTATTTTCAATCATAGCACTCTGGTGATTGAAGCAGTGGGCAGCACTTAATGCAAATTTATGACATTATGGATAAGTTCTGTATTCAATTGATGGCCAATCACTCTTCTCCTTCATTTCCTGTCCCCCAGACTGTGTCCCAAACTCATCTGTCGAGTTATATCACCTCCCTCCCTCTCTTTCTCCCCACTTCCATCAATCTCTCCATCCCTCTGCCAGTTCTTCCATCTATAAGTTATAATATCTGTGTCTCTCATTTGCTCTGGGAGAGGTCACACAGCACTGTGTGTGTGGACTGGCTGTTAGCCAATTGTTACAGAGTGGCCATAGTGGATGAGCTCGGTGGCTGTTTTTCACAATACACTGACACTGACTGTAGATAGACAGCACTGTTACTAAACTACAACAGGATTAGAAGCGTATGACCAGATCCAGTAATACAGTCTCATGAGTAAAAACATTATTAAAGTCTTATGGCTAGAAACATTATTAAAGTCTTATGGCAAGGGTAGACAAGGACATAGAGAGGATACAAAATAGAACTGGGGACATGGCCTGCACTGTTAAACATATGATTTTTGAAAAACATTGATGACACGCAATTCTTTGACTATTCTTGCGGGGACCAGAAAACTAGAAATCTACACTAGCCCTAAACCTAATGTAAACCAAAATAACCTAATCTCCATGCTTAAACTTAAACTATCCCTGACATCTTTACCTAAATAATAAAGGCGAAACCTTACATTAAACCCATTTGCACGTTTTATACTAAATCTTAACCCTAGGCCACAAATAGCCTTGTTCCTAGTGTGGGCCGGATAAAAAATGTTGTGGTGACCGATTTGTCAATTTTAACTATTTTTGTGAGAACTTAGACCCCCCACACACACACACACACACACACACACACACACTTTCCAACGTCATTTCAACAAGTCCATCTCTTTTAATTCTTTCTAAATTTTCAGACACCTGTTTGGTCATAAAGATGTAGGATTGTAATGTCCTAATGAATGCTGGGCAGAAAAAGTAGAGACAGAATCACCAGTGATATAACCAGACAGACAGAAGCACACAGTACCCTGGCAGCCTGCCAGAGCTCACAGAATGCAGCCCATGTGGTCTCCATTTTCACACTAATGATAAACACGCACACATACACACACACACACACACACATATACACACACACAAATACATTGAAAAAGAGATCAGTGAGGTATGGTTGTTTCTTGGGTTTTCAGTTGTTATGAATTCAACACAGTTCAATAAAAAGATACAACACACCACAGAGCTCAAAACAGAACAGCGTACCACAAAATATACAGTATACCACTAAGAGAAAATAGCACTCACATTGTTCCATATGTATAACAAGAATCCTAATTCAACCATTTCTCCATTCTTTTTCACAACCAGTGGAAAAGCCAGAAAACAATACATGTTGCATGTCAGTAGTTCTGAAGTACAAGACTTTACTTTTAAAAATAAATCACAGAAATGTTAAACAAATAAAACCAAGTGTTCCAAAGTTAAAGGTTTGCACCTGTCGGCCTAACCCGACCATCACAGGAGAGCAGTCATAGAAGAAGAAATATAAGTTTCTTAAATCAGTAGACATACGAACACTATTGGAGAAAGAAAATATTCTCAGAAGTAAAAGTGGTTATACAGTGACCTGTTGAGAACAAAGCCATCATTTCCAGTGTATAACACATTTAGAGGACATAGCTGCTATCGTACATCTTAGTGCACCCAATAGTGGCAGTATCAAGAAGTGAGTGAGAAAGGGAAAGACGGATAGCAAATGCGTACTAAAACTTTAGAACACCCCAACTAGGACACGTAATAACTCCTCCACTTATTTTGGTTAAAAAAAGAACATCAACCCCCAACCCTCCCCCCCCTCCCAATGCTCCCCCCACCCCCACCCCATCAAATTCTGGCTTAACTGTGTCTGTCATGTTCAAAGATGAATCTGTGTTGCCAACCCATTCTGTCGGTAAAGCCAATCACTGCTGGAAAAAGCGGTAATGCAGCTGGCTGGGATTTCAGATTGTCAGCGTGGAGATGAAAATGTTCCAATTTTGCCAGATTACTGCAATTTTCCACAGCAAGGGGATGATAATTGGTTGTGCTGGGCATAACATGGAGCGTTAGATTACTGAACGTGGCTTTGTTTAGGACAGTAGGCTATGGCTGCTAAGAGAGGAAACAATGGGAGCTACAGCAGGGTCTGGATTCCAACAACACGGTGAACAGATACTAGCCAGTAAGCCTTGATTTGATTGCCAAGCTATACAGTATTTTCAGAGACAAAGCAAAAAAGAAACATTTCCTGATACATAATATACAACCTCATCAAAAACCTCATCTAATTTGTACACCCAATAGCTTTGCTTTCTTGTTGCTTTTTGGTTTTGGAACAAAGTAATGTACATAAAAAGGGATCAGAACGTTATAAATTGTCTTGGCTGTCGCTAAGGTAACAGCTGATTGGGGTTTGAATAAATGAATCAAAACAGATCTGAAAACATATAAAAATGAAGAAACTGGGGAATAAATCCCTCTATTTCATGTCATCTTGTAAATAGAGGAGTCTAGACAGAACCACAGTAGGCATAAGACAGAGGTAAACTCCATTACAGAGACAGTCCAGAGGGACTTATCAGAGGGCCAGAGTGGATTTAGGTTGGAAAAACTTTTGACCTGTAGAAGTGGGCCTGGTTTGTCCAGACTGAACCAGGCACCTGTCATGCTGCTGGTCATGATATTAAGCATAGAACACAATAACAGTGGTCTTTATGAGTTCAGAGTGTCAGGGATGACTACAGTGGAATGACAGAGTGATATTCCCATTACAATGGGGTCCAGTAAGTGCAGACTCCACACAGAATAGGCAGTTTGACTGAACAACCCACATCTCAGATACACCGTGCACAAATGCACGCACGCACGTACACACATTCACACGCACACTCACGCACACACACGTGCGCGCTCACACACACACACACACACACAAACAAACAATTTTAGTAACACACAGTGACTTAATGGCATTTTTTGTTTGGCTTGGGGTAGAAAGGGTCACTGTTGCTGGGGTCACGTTTGCCACACTTTTACTGCTCTATTCTGCACTGGAGTCAACCAAGAGTTGTGACTGGTGGACGGGGGTTTATGCTTTGATGATGTCATGATGAAGAAAGCTAAAGTCTAGTAATGTATAAGGCCCCCCCACCCCCTCATTCTCCCTCAGTCCGATTTGTCCCTCTATCAAAAATAAAAAAGCCCATCTTTCGTTGACACCCATCCCTTGTCTTCTTTTTTCACATGTTCCTTTGTCGATCACTGTGGAAGACAACACAAAGGAACAGTAAAACATCTGAGTCATGACAAGATCACATGACATGCTATCAATCATTCCACAGTTTGACTTGTTTTTACTAGCGATTCTTATGAAGGATGGTTGACTATGATTTCAGCTGAATCCAAATGCTAGTCTGGGACAGTGCTTTGGTTTCCTGATCTCCCCAGTAATGGTTCTTCTGCTGAAAATGTAAATATACAGTGGATATAAAAAGTCTACACACCCCTGTTAAAATGCCAGGTTCTTGTGATGTAAAAGAATGAGACAAAGATAAATCATGTCAGAACTTTTTCCACCTTTAATGTGACTTATAACGTGTACAATCTTCTTCTGGTGAAGCCATGCTTTTGTGGATTTGGATGTGTGCTTTGGGTTGTTGTCGTGCTGAGAGGTGAACTTCCTCTTCATCTTCAGCTTTCTAACGGATGCCTGAAGGTTCTGTGCCAAAATTGCCTGGTATTTGGAACTGTTCATAATTCCCTCCACCCTGACTAAGGCCCTGGACTGTCTTCACTGTGTTCCATGGTATATCTAATGCTTTGGAAATTCTTTTGTACCCTTCTCCTGACTGATATCTTTCAACAATGAGATCCCTCTGATGCTTTGGAAGCTCTCTGCGGACCATGGCTTTTGCTCTGAGATGCAACTGAGAAAATGTCAGGAAAATCCTACAAGAACAGCTGAACTTTATTTGTGATTAATCACAGTCACTTTAAATGATGGCAGGTGTGTAATGACTTCTATTTAACATGAGTTTGAATGTGATTGGTTAATTTTGAACACAGCCACATCCCCAGTTATAAGAGGGTGTGCACACTTATGCAACCAGGTTATGGTAAGGTTTTTACTTTTCATTTTTCCCCCTCGAAGATTTCAGTTTGTTTTTCAATTGAATTGTTCACATTATAGGTCACATTAAAAGTGAAAAAGGTTCTGACATGATTTATCTTTGTCTCATTCTTTTACATCACAAAAACCTGGCATTTTAACAGGGGTGTGTAGACTTTTTATATCCACTGTAAAGGAGCCCTTCCCCTCCCGCCAGACCTGTTGTGTCGCTGGCTTGTTCAGAAGGCCAGCTTCCTCATTGGCCTTCTCCGTCTTCATCTCCACCACAATGTCATTATTCACCTCACCACCCGCACTGCAAGAGAGACCCATGGAGGCAGGGTGAAAAGAAGTAGAGGGCGATGGGGGAGATGTAATGGAGAGATAACATGGAAGAAGTTAGCAGAGAGACGTACAGTACAGTAAAAACAACAAGGCCGGTCATCCAATGATCACGGTGTCTTGACTGAGGACCCTCCTCTCCCCTCCCTTTATCCAGGTACTCACACATCCTCCCCTTTATCCAGGTACTCACACATCCTCCCCTTTATCCAGGTACTCACACATCCTCCCCTTTATCCAGGTACTCACACATTCTCCCCTTTATCCAGGTACTTACACATCCTCCCCTCGATCCAGGTTTCTCACACATCCTCCCCTCCATCCAGGTACTCACACATTCTCCCCTCCCTTTATCCAGGTACTCACACATCCTCCCCTCGATCCAGGTACTCACACATCCTCCCCTTTATCCAGGTACTCACACATCCTCCCCTTTATCCAGGTACTCACATATCCTCCCCTTTATCCAGGTACTCACACATCCTCCCCTTCATCCAGGGACACACACATCCTCCCCTTCATCCAGGTACTCACACATCCTCCCCTTCATCCAGGGACACACACATCCTCCCCTTCATCCAGGTACTCACACATCCTCCCCTTCATCCAGGTACTCACACGTCCTTCTGGTCCTTCTTCCCACAGGGCAGCTTGCCCTTCTTGTTGAGGAAGTAGATGAGTCCCACCACTAGCAGCAGCAGTAGGACACACACCACCACTGCTACTACCACACTACTGGAACCACCCTGCTGCTGGTCAGCTAGTGACATGGGAACGGAGAGGGACAGAGGCATGGGGAGGGAGGGATGGGGTGGCGGAGGGGGGGGGAGGGAGGGATGGGGAGGAGGAGAAGGGACAGATGGATTGAGAGGAGGGAATGATGGATGAGAGTGAAGTTAGAGGGGTGGACGGAGAAAGGTGGGTGGAGAAAAAAGTGCAGGGGAGAGTGGAGGGAGGTGGAAGGGGAATGACAGGGTGGGGCGGAGGAGGGGGAGGAGGGGAAATAGGATGGGCAGGGTCGGGAGGAGAACAATGGACAGGCGAATGGGAGTGGGTTAGTTCAGCTTTGATTGAGATGACAATAATGGTGTGTGACCAAAAAGAGGCACCTGCACACACGCACAAAAACACACGCATACACGCACACATGCACACACACAAACACCACTACATCCTACAGATTAAGCACGGTTGTTTTGATCACCCAGTTGCAGGACAGCTTTATCTCCAACTCAGTAAATGTTAAAATTTATTTGAGCTTTAAAAATCTCGATCCTACCAAAAATCTTTTTAGTCTCTCTGTTTGACATTAACAAAGCATTGGTATTAGTACAGACCTGTCTTAAGCATCGTGTTCCCTTTGAGCAGCATTTTGAAAGAAAGACAGTTCCTCAGTCTCAGTGCATAGTAAAGACAGTCTCTTAGTTCCAGTGCATAGTAAAGACAGTCCCTTAGTTCCATTGCATAATAAAGACAGTCCCTTAGTTCCATTGCATAATAAAGACAGTCCCTTAGTTCCATTGCATAATAAAGACAGCCCTTAGTTCCAGTGCATAATAAAGACAGTCTCTTAGTTCCAGTGCATAGTAAAGACAGTCCCTTAGTTCCAGTGCATAGTAAAGACAGTCCCTTAGTTCCAGTGCATAGTAAAGACAGTCCCTTAGTTCCAATGCATAGCAACACATACACAATGTCCACCAACAACACACATTCTATTCTACAAACACACAATATATGCACACACACGTGTACGCACACACACACACATGCAAACACACACACTCTACAGTTACTACCAACTCAACAGCACAGCCGATAGTGGATAAATGGGAAAGAGCAGAACATGGTGGGAAAAGAAGAGACAGACACACCAAGAAAAGAAAAGAAGAGAGCAGAAGAGGATAGACAGAAGATCCTTTATTATCCCCCGAATGGGGCAAAAAAGTTGCAGCATCCACAAAATATAGGACAGACATCATTGAAAGATGACAAACACAATATAATATACAATATCCACAGTGTTCGGCAGCAGTAGGGAAATATACAATGTGCAGCAGTGTGCTGAGAGGAAGGGTTAAGTACACTGTAAAAAAAAAACAATAAATATCTGGATTCAACGTGCAGTTGTACGGCAACCAGCTGTGATATGATTGTAAGTTCGAGCAAAGGCTGAGAGACCACACAACCACATCAAAGTTGGCTGCTGTACAATTTTACGTTGAGTCAACCTGCCCTGCTGAGCAAGGGCACAATCATATTGCATCTGGTGGCCGTACATTGAATCAACTTCCAATGACAATTTTCTATTGACAGATTCACAGTACTATCCCAGGTCTTTGCTCTAGTTGACCGCGTTCATCAAACCCGAAGCTCGCTTGCAAAGTGATGTGTAATAACAGTCATTTCTCATTTTTCTGAACAAACTTGCTGAAGTGCAGCTTAGTTCAAGCAAAGTTTGCTAATTCACCGTGCAATTGTAAGGCCACCAGCTCCAAAAGGACTGAGAGTTTGCTCAACATTTGAACATACAGGTGACCCAACATAGTGTCGCCTTCCAAAGGCAAACATCATTTTGTACTTTTACTTAACAAGCTTTTTTAAATCTAGCCCACTTCGAGCTAAATTTGATGAGTGAACAAACGTTCACACTTCAGCTTAATTTCTTGTCCTTATAAAGTCCACCCAACTAACGGAACATTCCTGATTACGCACCTGGTTAAGTTGGCTTTTTTACAGTGTACTACATGATACAGAAAACACAGAGTTCTGAAAGCAGGAGGGACAGGAGTAGGGAGAAGATGGATAAGTGTCTACCTCGGCCTGCGTTGTTCCCTGAGTCGGGATCCATGGCTGCAAGAAATGAGAACAGAGTTAAGTTAAAGTTTATGTTACTGTAACCACGCAAGATCAAACGAGAGATCAAAAAACAAAGGGGTAAAAGATGAGGGCATCAAAAGAAAAAAATGAACCAAGTATGAAAGAGCAATGTGAAGACTGGGAGTTTCAGGGAGTATAGGGAGGAGATTTGAAAAGACCTGTAGTAGCCACGGTGGAAAACAGAGATGAGATGAAAGAGCTGGACGGGGTCAAGCTGACCTTTTTTGATGGTGACCTTGAAGGCCTGTAGTGCTTCTCCGTGGGTGTTGCTGGCCTTGCAGGTGACCCCATTGCTCAGGACGGCCGCACTGGCCTCCACCATGACTTTACCAATCACCTTATCGCCCACCACATCCACCGACTGGGAGAGGGTGAGAGAGGGCAGGGAACGGGGAGGGAATGGGGAGGATTTAGAGGAATTGCATTTGAGGAATTGCTTCCTTAACGTGTACAACGCGCACACCCGCGCGCTCACCTCCTTTCCTGACGGTGCCCAGGTGAACTGTGGGGCAGGGTGTCCACGAACAGAGCAGGACAGAGTCACCATGTCCCCCTCCTTCTCCACGGTCCCATCAACAGGTGCATCAATCTCAGGTTTACCTGAAACACGGGGGGGGGGGGGG
>JACXGI010002552.1:0-11762 GCA_016801175.1 Esox masquinongy
TGGCACAGACGCAGTTTTTTCCATTTCTACACTAACATAATCCTTGCCTGACATTTGCGTCTGAAGCCGAGCCTCTAACTCTGCTATCTTTACCCGAAGACGATAGTTCTCCTCCGTGTTGTAGCTACAACAATTACAGTGATAAGGCATAGTAATGGTACTTAGCTTCGGGTGTTCAGGGAGGGGTGAGTAGTTCCGTTAATTATGTCCAAATAGAGTCCCGGTGTAGAAAAGTTGGGTAAAAAGGTCAACAGATAAAAATATTGCGTTGGTAAACTCTTAAAGTAGAATTTAACCAATTAGTTTACAAAGAGTAAATTCGAAAAAGTTTGGCAGGTAGCCAGGTAGGTAACAGCAAGCAGCGTGCAGCACGTCAACAAAGGATCTGAGCAACTTTCACAAGGGCCAAATTGTGATGGTGGCCAAGGCTCATTGATGCATGTGGGGAGCAAAGGCTGGCCCTTGTGGTCCGATCCAACAGACAAGTTACTGTAGTTCAAATTGCTGAAAAGGTTAATGCTTGTACTGATAGAAAGGTATCAGAACACATAGTGCATTGCAATTTGTTGTGTATGGGGCTGCGTAGCTGCAGACCAATCAGGGTGCCCATGACCCCTGTCCACTGCTGAAAGCGCCTATGAAGGGCACATGAGAATCAGAACTGGACCACGGAGCAATGGAAGAAGGTGGCCTGGTCAGATGAATCACTTTTTCTTTTACATCACATGGATGGCCGGGTGTGTGCGCGTCGCTTACCTGGAGAACACATGGCACCAGGATGAACTATGGGAAGGAGGCAAGCCGGCGGAGGCAGTGTGATGCTTTGGGCAATTTTCTGCTGGAAAACCTTGGGTCCAGCCATTCATGTGGATGTTACTTTGATACGTACCACCTACCTAAGCATTGTTGCAGACCATGTGCACCCTATCATGGCAACAGTATTCCCTGATGCCATTGGCCCCTCAGCAGGATAATGTGCCCTGCCACAAAATAAAAATGGTTCAGGAATGGTTTGAGGAACACAACAATGAGTTGAAGGTATTGACTTGGCCAACAAATCCCCCAGATGTCAATCCATTCGAGCATCTGTGGGATGTGCTGGACAAACAAGTCTGATCCATGGAGGCCCCAACTCGCAACTCACAGGACTTAAAGAATCTGCTGCTAACGTTTTGGTGCCAGATACCATAGCACACCTTCAGAGGTCTAGTGGAGTCCATGCCTCGATGGGTCAGGGCTGTTTTGGCGGCAAAAGGGGGACCTACACAATATTAGGCAGGTGGTGATAATGTTATGGCTGATCAGTGTACACTACTGTTCAAAGCATTGGGGTCACTTAAGGCATGTTCACACTGCCTAGGGCTAAGAGCCTCCTAAGCTTGCACCCCTGAGTCGCCTCTTCACTGTTGATATTGAGACTGGTGTTTTGCGGATGCTTTTTAATAAAGCAGCCAGTTGAGGACCTATGAGGCCTCTGTTTCTCAAACTAGACACACTTTATTTGTCCTCTTGCTCAGTTGTGCACCAGGGCCTCCCACTCTTTTTATTCTGGTTTGAGCCCGTTTGAGCTATTCTGTGAAGGGAGTACACACTGTTCTATGAGATTTTCAGTTTCTTGGCAATTTTTCCTATGAAATAGCCTTCATTTTTCCGAACAAGAATAGACCGCTGAGTTTCTGAATAAAGTTCTTTGTTTCTGGTCATTTTGAGCCTTTAATCGAAGCCACAATTGCTGATGTTTCAGATACTCAACTAGTCTACAGAAGGCCATTTGTATTGCTTCTCTAATCAACACAACAGTTTTCAGCTGTTCTAAAATAATTGCAAAAGAATCACAAGATCACATAGCCTTTTAAAATGATAAACTTGGATTAGCAAACACAACGTGCCATTGGAACATAGGACTGATGGTTGCTAATAATGGGCCTCTGTACGCCTATGTAGATATTCCATTCATTCACATTCCCTAGACCTGAATCCAATTGAGGACCTCTGGGATGTTATGTATCGGTACATCCGATGCCGCCAAGTAGCGCCACAGACAGTCCAGGAGCTCACTGATGCCCTGATCCAGGAGGAGAGGAGATCCCCCAGGACACCATCTGCCGTCTCATCAGGAGCATGCCCAGATGTTGTCAGGAGTGCATACAGGCACGTGGGGGCCATACACGTTACTGAGTCACATTATGAGTTGCTGTGATAAAATTCACACAAGTTGGAATAGCCTCTGATTTCAATTGTTTAATTCGATTTTCGGCGTGAGTTTGAATCCAGTTGGTTGGTGATTTTGGTTTCCATTGACTGTTGTTGCATCATTTTGTTCTCAACGAATTACACAATGTACAGTAAAGATTTTGATCTTTAATATATTTCGTTCATTATGACCCGATGTGTGATTTAAGTGTTCCCTTAATTCTTTTGAGCAGTGTATAAACGGTATAGAGTTGTACTCATAAGTTTGCATACCCTGGCAGAAATTGTGAAATTTTGGTGTTGATTTTGAAAATATGAGTCATCATGCAAAAAAAAACTCTTTTATTTAATGATGGTATTCATATGAAGCCATTTATTATCGCATATTTGTTTGGCTCCTTTTTTTAAATCATAATGATAACAGAAATCACCCATATGGCCTTGATCAAAAGTTTACATAACCTTGAATGTTTGGCCTTATTACAGACACACAAGGTGACACACACAGGTGAAAATGGCAATTAAAGTTGTATTTCCCACACCTGTGTTTTTTTAAATGCAATTAGTGTCTGTGTATAAATAGTCAATGAGTTTGTTAGCTCTCACGTGGATGCACTGAGCAGGCTAAATACTGAGCCATGGGGAGCAGAAAAGAACTGTCAAAAGACCTGCGTAACAAGGTAATGGAACTTTATAAAGATGGAAAATTATATAAAAAGGTATCCAAAGCCTAGCAAATGCCAGTCAGTACTGTTCAATCACTTATTAGGAAATGGAAAATTCGGGGATCTCTTGATACCAAGCCAAGGTCAGGTAGACAAAGGTCAGCCAAAACTGCCAGAAGAATTGCTCAGGATACAAAGAAAAACCCACAGGTAACCTCAGGAGAAATACAGGCTGCTCTGGAAAAAGACAGTGTTGTTGTTTCAAGGAGCACAATACGACAATACTTGAACAAAAGTGAGCTGCATGGTCGAGTTGCCAGAAAGAAGCTTTTACTGCGCCAATGCCGCAAAAAAGACTGGTTACAATATCCCCGACAACACCTTGACACGCCTCACAGCTTCTGGTACACTGTAATTTGGAGTGTTGAGACCAAAATAGAGATTGATGGTCACAACCATAAGCGCTATGTTTGGAGAGAGGTCAACAAGGCCTATAGTGAACAGAATACCATCCCCACTGTGAAGCATGGTGGTGGCTCACTGATGTTTTGGGTGTGTGTCAGCTCTGAAGGCATGGGGAATCTTGTGAAAATTGATAGCAAGATGAATGCAGCATGTTATCAGAAAATACTGGCAAACAATTTGCATTCTTCTGCACGAAAACTGCGCATGGGATGCTCTTGGACTTTCCAGCACGACAATGACCCTAAGCACAAGTCCAAGTTGACCCTCCAGTGGTTACAGCAGAAAATGGTGAAGGTTCTGTAGTGGCCATCACAGTCTCCTGACCTGAATATCATCGAGCCACTCTGGGGAGATCTCAAACGTGCAGTTCATGCAAGACGACCAAAGACTTTGCATGACCTGGAGGCATTTTGCCAAGACGAATGGGCAGCTATACCACCTGCAAGAATTCGGGGCCTCATAGACAACTATTACAAAAGACTGCACGCTGTCATTGATGCTAAGGGGGCAATACACAGTATTAAGAACTAAGGGTATGCAGACTTTTGAACAGGGGTCAGTTCATTTTTTTCTTTGTTGCCATGTTTTGTTTTATGATTGTGCCATTCTGTTATGACCTACAGTTGAATGTGAATCCCATAAGAAATAAAAGACGTGTTTTGCCTGCTCACACGTTTTTACAAATGGTACATATATTACGAATTCTCCAAGGGTATGCAAATTTTTAGCACACCTGTATACTACAGTTAAGATAAGTGTATACTGCATTTAAAAATATTTTCATTTTATTCAAATACGAGTAGTAGCCTGGTCAAGCAAGCTAGTTCCACTGTGATTCGGGTGGTAATGAAGTTATATTGTCAAATTGTTTATATTAACAGAAAGTGCAAATTGTTACTTTAGTCTGCTAGTCTGTAAAATAATGTTCGATCTTATTGCAAATATTGAATTAAACAGGAAAAGAAAAAACAAGCAGGGCTTGTGGGGGTGTCTTTAATTGATTGACATCTTTATTCAAATGACCTCAGAGGTGAGTGGGCACTTTAACAATGGGCACGTTTTGTCAGTTGCTCAGCAGCGGTGTGATCAACTTATGTTGATCATTTGCACTGGCTTATCATCCCAAGGGCAGTAACATTAGCTACTTTGACCCCAGCTATATCATTTTTCAATGTAACATCCAGATGGTTCAGTATTACAAGCTATTTCTTCCTTTCCCATCGAAGTAAACATGACTATATGCTACAATACAATACAGTATTATAGCAGGTTGCTAATCAATAAACAACACAATTTTTACATAGGCTTATTGATTTTCATAATGCAATTAATATTCAGATCATAATGAATATTATCAAAGTTTTACATGGCTACTCATTCTCTTCACAATGCTGTCCTCTACGAAGTGATCTGGGTGGCGTCCTTTTGACAGATGTAGGGGTATTCAAAGTCACACGGAACATCGTGCCAGGTCTGAGTGTTCTGATTTAGGACCACACAGTCCTCCCCTTCGTCCCCACCAGATTTGTTGTTGTCAGGCTGAGAACTCCACTTGTCCCAGAACCTGGAGGGAGGGATATTCAAATCACAGAGAGTATAATTATAGATAAAAAACACTGCAGTCAAGACAGTGAGAGGTTAATGAAAAACTGTTTATTATGTCGAAATTCAGTAACAGATACAGCTCTGGAAAAAAATAAGAGACCACTGCACCTTTTTCTTTCCTTTCCAAAAAAATTGAAGAGGAAAGTTTTGAGTGAGGAACAGAAGCGTTGAATTTTCAATGGTCTCTTAATTTTAAACCTTCTGTTCCTCACTCAAAACCTTCCTTTTTGACTTTTTTTGAAAGGAAAGAAAAAGGTGCAGTGGTCTCTTAATTTTTTCCGGAGCTGTATTTTATGTTGACATTTTTGAATGAGACACAGGCAGCCTAGTGGTCAGAGGATCTGATCAGTAACCGTAATGTTGCGATCAAATCCCGCAGGTGACGAAAGAAATCCTGGATGTCTCTTTCCTCACCTTTGGGAGCTAATCTGATGTTCTAATGTTCTGTCCCTGAGCATGGCTGTCAACCCTAATTGTCAATCGTGGCATTAATGTTGATCCCAAATCTCAGCTGGACCATGTGTGCTAACAAGCTACTGTGGCTACTACTGTACATAACTCCTACGTAACGTGTGCACTAACGCAGGAGACCATGCTGTGAGTAATGTTTTAGAAGAAATTGTTTTTTTTTTAAGGGATTTGTTGGGTCGCAGAACTTACGTTTCTGTCGGTACTGTGTGGTCCATCCATCTCCATTCCCCCTCCTTTGTAATGTCCGACAGGCCAATCCAGAAGTACTGGTTTCCAAATCCACTCTCCCTTTTGAACTCATTCATCAGAGCATTCTGAGAACAAACACTAATGGTTATTGAATCGAACCCTCTCTTGCTTTCTCCCTGCCAGCTGTTAGTTGACCTTTCTCCTTTATCTTACCTGCTCCTTGCTGTGGAGGATAGTTAGTTGACTGCCCATGGTGATACAGTTGTCTTTGCTGCTCGTCCAGTTCATCTTGTCAGTACTGAAGAAGTAACAATTCTCATCTACATGAATCCAACCTAAAGGACACTCTGTGCAATTCACAACTGAAAGAGAGAGATATCATTAAGTGCTGTACTGTATGATATATGCATTATGCATGGTGTTTACTGCGCTCAGCTATGGGTTCACTCATGTACTGTGTTAAATGTGGAATGTCCCTTTATATTTGTTTATTGAAAAGACTGCCACAATGCAATCCGAAAACCTATTATTTAGGAGATCAAGGTTTTATAGATGGGTGGTCCGGCACTGTCTGGTGGCAAAAGTGATTATCTCAAATGGGTGTGTGGTTTGATTAGTGCCCACCTGTGTCAGAGCACTTCTTCGCCAGGCTGGCGTGGTCCCGGCATAGGAGACTGAAGCGATAACGCACAGAGTTCAACTCCAACTTTAGGGAGGCCAATTCTGCTTCTGGGGTAATCTTAGGATGAGTGGTATTCACCTGGGGCTGTGCAGCTGCCTGATTGGTGCCAATGGAAAGCAGGAGGCCAATCAGCACGAGGAAGATGGTCTGAACTCTGTGAAGCCCCACCCATTTCCTCTGCCCCTGTGAAACTGATACATTAGAAAAGGGAGAGAGATCAACTGACAGTTACAGTGCCTTGTGTAAATATTGGGAATGTAAAGTATTTTATTTCATGAAGTCTGGATTCAAACGATTATCTTGAAGATATATTATAGATTATTTTATTCATGTAGACATGACAACACTATTTAAACAGCTCCAAAAATATTGGAAAAGTTAGCACTCATGTTTAGTATTCGCTGCCATTTTTCTAGCACACAATGTCTAATAACTACAAAATCTGACACTACAAAGTTTTTGGATGCATTTGCCATTTGTTTTGGTTGTATTTCTGGTTATTTTGTGCCAAATAGAAATGTTTGTTAGCATGGGGGTGCAATGAGTTTATAAATGTCTTACTCATCATTAGTCATGATTAATTTAATAATATTTGAGAAAAGTTTTCAAAACATTGAAAACATTAAGTACACATTTTCCAGAGTAAAAGCAGAGAATTTACTGTATAGTTTAACAAAACTGTTTTTTGATTTCAAATACAAGCTTTTGATCTACAGTTTTCCGATACTTGACCAGGGTAGACAGCAATCAATAATTTACCAGTCAGTTAATTTCCATTTGCAGTTCTAAATATATGGCATGTCCTTTTATAATTAACTTAAATAAATCAAGTTGACTTGCCCACACTTGCGCACACAGACCCATGTTTTTTTTACCTTGGTGGTCCTCCATGTTCTCTATTGGTTCTACAGTCACTGGTGCAGATCCGTAACCCGTTAAATAATCAGAGGAGTCTTTTATTCATCTCATTTTCTCTCTGTCAACGTGCGTTATATACTAATGTGGAGAGAGTGTGTGTGGGTGTTTAGGTGGTCAGGTGGTTTAAAAGTACATATTTGTGGCTAAATGTGGTGTAATAACAGAAAGTCTTTCATTGAATTAAGCTAACCTTGACGTGCAGAGTTGGATCAATACAACTCATTTGACAAACAAATTGGGACATTGGAATTTCTATTTGTCATTTTTAATAAAAATGAATTATTCACATAAATTTGTTCTTAGGTGGTCCTTCACACGAGCACGCTATCATATCTAAGAAAAAGTCAGTATTTCAGGAAAAAATGTAAAGACCAAAAGTTACAGGATATCTCTGCAAAAAAAGCTTGGTGTTATAAGATTCTTCTATCCAATCATACAATGGTGAGGTTTCAGAAATAATATTTTTCATGTAGCGATGTGTCTATTGATTCAAGGGTATGACTGAACTTTTCAAAATGTTTTGAAATCTTAATACTTAAATACTCATAACACGGCACATTTTGCAAATAAAAATCAAAAGTCCCTGATTGAGTTGTCAAGATTTAGATCTCAAAGGAGATCTCGAGTGTGGTAACCTTTAAACAACAGAGAAACATTTTTTTTCAGTTTTCAAGAGATTTTCTATCACAGGGCAAAAATATTATTTGTTGTTGTACTTTAAAGATAATGTCCTGCAATTGTACTTGTTGTTTAAGGCTTAAATTACAATGAACTTTTATGTTATTCTTTAAATTTTCCACAAGTATTACATTGAAAAATGTATTTGGCAAAGTACTGTGGTTTTATCTATATCTCTGTGGGTTTAATAATTTGATCTATGACATACTATATTCCACAGACCCACTATAGTACAGACCCACTCCATAGGCCCCAGGTTGAGACACTGCCTAAAGGAATGTGGCCAGCAACATAGCATGCTGCAATCAGTTTTGACCAAGGGACACTACTGTATTCAATCCACTAAATTCCATTCCCATTCCACAAATCATATTGCCAAAACAGTTTAATCTGTTATTTTTACTGTACATTTTGTCTGGACGGGGAGAAGAAACTGTGAATCACACTTAAAAAATGTAACTTGGACCACTTAGGTTCTAATGGAAGTAAAACAGTAAAATAGATAAGGTGACTTGTGGGTGAAATGGGTTCAGTTTTGATATAAAACAAAGGGTGGACTGGAGTTCAAACCTCTGGGTCCACTCCACTATTGCCTTACAATACTGACACAATGAAGAAGGAAACATGTAATTAGAGATTTATGCAGAAAAGTTAGAATAGAGCCTACAAAGATATGGGGATTAGGGTTCATGAGTGACATTTTGGGTAATAAGTGCTGAAAGTGTACATCAAAATAGTTAAAGTTTGGCTATAAAATGAGGTGGATGTCTGAGAGGGGAGAGATGTCCTTTGTTCTGTGAGAGTGCTGTGATCTGTATTGATTATATATTACACTATTGTTTTCGTAGACTAAATGTGTAACTTATGATCTTTGTTAAGTAGAGCTTTTAGTAAGATTTACTCAAATCTTAGAATTTTATAGTTTTTCAAGTTTTTTATTTTGCTGTGAGACCCGATTTTCCTTGAAGGGGAGATACAGAACTATAACGTAGTTTTATGAGGTAAGATCTGTTTTCATGTTATTAAAATGAAGTGCTTCTCATTATGTTGGTATCAGACAGATAGTTGTATTTGGCAGTCTTAAAAGGAGTCTGAGAGCAAGACACCAGTATAATCCTATGACTATGTATCTGTGTTTATCATGACCTTGTAACCCTTATTTGCATCTATGATGGAAGCTAATAAAATGTCAGGGAGAATAGGTTCGGATGCCATCTGTAAATCCTCAGTGACGGGGCTATGATAAGTCCCCAGCCGTCAGCCTCCCTCCGACTTGGGCCGGGGATTATCATGTGCTTTAAGGGGTTGGACAATATCGATTGAGGATCAGTCTGGGGGTATGGCGAGGTCAGAGTTCGAACAGGACCCCCTGTTGTACCTCTGTAGACACCCCCCACCCTCCAAAATACGCATTTTGGGACTATTTTTCAAATCTCCCATTTTGGGCTTGATGTGTCATATTTTTGTGCATAATTTATAAGTAGATGCAATCATACCTCAGTTAGCCGTTACATTCCAAGTTTGAAAATGAGTGGGTTTTGATTACACATTTCAGCACAGACGTAAATGACAGTGTTCAGTTTTGGGCTCCCCAGAGTCTCTTTTACAACCAGTAGGCAAAGTCACAGAATGCATGTTTAAATTTTTATTGCATTTACAAATTTGCTGCAAAACAGTTCTGATGAGGTTAGGAATGTATACTCTTTTGTGCTCAATATCACAGAACTGTGCTTTGTTCAGATAAGTTGAGTCTCTCTGTGTCAATAAGTCTGTGTCTTTAAACATGACACAGCTGTTTCATGACATTGTCATCTACTACAAAAGCATGACTTTGCACTTTCTGCAGAATGCTTTGGAACAGCATGGGTTTACTTGTTTTGTGTTCCCAAATGAACAGCTGCACACATAGACACACACCTCACACACACACACACACACCTCTCACACACACCTCTCACACACACCTCACACACACACCTCACACACACACCTCTCACACACACCTCTCACACACACACCTCTCACACACCGCCCCACCTCTTCTATTAAGACACTGCAAGATTCCCAAATGTTTCACCAAGCCAAGTTGAACTTGGAGTCCTCTCTTGCGACATTACTCGGCTTTAATCTGTTGAACCCCCCCATGTTCTCATCCTTGCCAGTTTTAGTACCAGACACAGAGAGGGGGAGGGAGAGAAAAGGACACAGCGTGAAAGTTAGAGAGTGAGTCTGCTGCCAGAGATTTTTTGGCAGAACAAGATTAAGTACTACCAAAAGAATAGGAGCAAAACATTCAAAAAGAACACCATTGCGAAACAGAACTCCCACCACCGCTGTTTCAACATACAAAACTGCATTCCCTAGCAGCAAATTTCTTTACAGTTACAAGATTGGGGCATTCAGTTTACAGTTATTTACTGATCGCGGTGAGAAGAGCTGTTGAAGAGCCGAATCTTCAATCATGGAGAACATAGAGAACTACACCAGTCTACAGGAGTTTACTGAGGACATCAACTCCAGGGGAAACGATCCTATTCTAAACAACCAAAGTAAGTATGTGTGTGTGTGCGTGAGCGTGTGATGCGTAGGACGGCGCAGGCTTATGTGCAAGATTGATTTTCATTCTAAAGACGTGCCGTCTCTTAAAGGAAAAGTGTAATTTCGTCTGCCAATCGACAGTCAGTTATTTTAAAGGGGGTTTTACTGTGATACATTTGTCTTCACCTGCCTTAGTTGAATACCCCAAACTGCAGATTGAGTCCAGGGAAAACAGAATGGAGACATGTTAGTCTAAGCATTGATTGGCAGTTTGTCCAATCAGGTGGACTGAAGAGGGGGACAGAGTGTCTGAAAGGTCAAACCGCTGTCTTTGTCCTGATTGGCCTATTGGCCTCCGTTTGCGCCAACATCGCTCTGAGCGTGATCTGTGAGTAAACATATCAATAATTTTGTCCATCTGTCTTTTGATGTGTCTGTCTGTATGTATGCACCTTTAATCCTGCTGCCCAGCTGTAGGTCTACCTGTCTGCTTGTCCCTCTGTCTGGGTTACTGTCGCTCCACTCCTCGTCGCCACGCTGTGCTTGCTGTGCATAGCGGTAACGATAGCCGTGAAGATTGTCCAATCCAAATGGAACGAAAGTCCATAGTTGTGAAATGTTCTCTTTTTCAGCCAGGTCAGCTATAACATGCTGAGAGTGTTCACTCTTAAAACAAACAGAAATGTGTCGTAATGTGACCTGTCGGCACTGTTCCTCTTTTCCCCCTTTTTCCACCACTGTTCCATAACTCTCTACCCCCACACAAACGCCGGGGCTGTTCCTGTTTTCCCCTTTGTCAACTGCAGTGTTCAGCAGGCCTTTACCTGGTGTTCCCCTGGAGTCGGCAGCGCTGGCCCTGAAGCTGAACTCAGTCCAAGGCCGTTTTGTCCGTCTCTGCGAAGACTACTCCAAACTAGGCCAGAGCTGCTCAAAGCCTGGTAAACGGACTTTATACATATTTCAGATAGTTAACATTCAGTACCAGCTATAGCCTTTTGTGGGCCCTAAGCAAAATTTGATTTCGGGCCCCCTCTCCCCTATTGGTCGAAAGCTCTCTAGCAGTCGGAGGCCCCCTATCGGTCGGGGGCCCTAAGCGACCGATTATGTCGCTTATGCTTGGAGCTGGCCCTGGTAACATACATTTACTATTTTGTGATTTCACAGACAAAATGGTAGTCCTACATAGTAAACATATGACATGAACTCACTAGGCACGTCCTCATAAATCTGTCTCTCTGTTCACCCACCTTCACCTCTTTTATCTCTTTTCCTGTTCTCCTCTTTCCTCTGTCCTTTCTTCCCCGCTCATTACAGTTAAGAGATGCAGAGAGTGTCCTGAGGACTGGATTCATATAGAT
>JACXGI010002552.1:11862-72425 GCA_016801175.1 Esox masquinongy
GTGTGTGTGTGTGTGTGTGTGTGTGTGTGTGTGTGTGTGTGTGTGTGGAGGTCTACATGTACATTTTTATGTCTGGTCCCAAATTCAAAAAAGGCATTTCCCAGCTTTTGGTTTAACATAAACCTTAAAAAATTGGGGATAGTGTTAGAATTTTTGATTTAAGCTTTACAGGTTAGGTTTAGGGTTAGCATCAGGAGTTAGGGCAAGGTTATGGTTAGGCATAAATATGAAGTTATTGAGGTAAGGTTACAGTTAGTGAAAGGCTAAAAGATAGAAAACAATCCTGTGTGTGTCTGGGTGTGTGCACCTCATTTTAACCACAACTGTGTTTGCTTGTAGGACGCTCTGGAAAAAGAGGCCCGTAGGATTGGTGGGTTTGAATACCACTTCTGGATTGGCCTATCAGATATTGAAAAGGAGGGGGACTGGAGATGGGTGGACAACACCACCCTAAAAAACACGTACGTGAAGCCCATTCTGAAGTGTTCAGTATCACGTGTTTCTGTTAGAGGAAGGTAAAGCAGTCACATTGTGAAAGGATTAGGATCCAAACATCAGTACATTTTCTGTTAAGCTTTTTTGAATGTGCTAAGGTATTCAGAATTTCAGTGAAAGAGTATGAACATCAAAATACAGGTAAATCGCTGAAACACTTTTTAAACACATGAAAATGTTTATTTAGTAGATGGCATTGGTGAGGGGGACTGTATATACTGAAAAGCTGTAAAAATAATTGTGTATTTCCCTGCATGCCTTTCAAGTGAATGTGAGAGTTACCCACCCACGAATGTGTTTGTTAGTGACAGAGGGATTGTTTTTACATTCAGAAACGTCTCTTCTGGAAGCTTTCACCAAGAGAGTGCCAAACTGAAAAAGTAAACCCCTTTCAGCCCCATATTATACATTTCAATAAGGTTTTTAGTTATGGCCTAGATATCTTCTGTCTTATAGGCCACATCAAACCTACAAGTCACAATAATCCAGCAAAAATTGAGATACTAAAAAATTTAAACATTTTTGTCATTAGAGACTTGCACTTTGAAAGACAGCTATGATTAAAACCTATAAAATCAAACTCCTAAACCATCTGGAACAACCAAATCAGTCATGGGTGCAGTAAGTCCAACCCTTTACCAATTGGATGTTAAAAAATATCAATAAATCATTATAAGGTCAATTTATGTTCATAAATTTTGCACACAGAAACATAGATACTGTTAAGTTCTGCTATTTATTATTAATACCAAAAATACACACAAAGCCCATTCCAATCAAAGATTTAAATATAATTTAATATAAGAAATGTTCGACTTGTTACTGTCATGATAGCACCCCAAAATGTTCACAATATTTATACAATCAGTTACATCACACTTACCTCATTACAGTACTATCCCTTCTCTAGCACAATAAGCATAACATAGCGATAGGGTTGCCACCCGTCCCGTATACTATGGGATCATCCCGTGTTGAAAAATAAAATGCACTGTTCCTTACAGAATCAATACGGGACGCGATTTGTCACGTATTTTCGCGCACACGCTACTTTGCATTTTCACAAGCTTGGATTGACACGAGAAATAATAAAACCAAAAGAGTTTCATGAAACATAGCGGAGAAGCATTAAATCAGAATGACAGGCGAGTTGTCTGTCACTCAACGTCATCGTTGCCCTGGTTACGGAGACTCAGACGCACGGTAACATCAGCAGTGCGGTTCTTCCAAATACACAAGTTGACAGTCCTGTAAGCAGAAGATACGACCCTTCACACGCACAAGCTGTGTGTGTTTGTGTGAGAGAAATTTAACCAATATCCCACTTGGTGGAAAATCAAGTCACTTTTATTTATTTAGCACATATAAAAACAACAGGAGTTGACCCAAAGTGCTTTACAGTCGAGGCAGATGGATTAACATCTGCCTCAATACAGGTATACGTGTAGGCGCTAGAACAAAAATTTTGGACGGGCTTTTGATTTACATGGACAGGCACATTTGTCCTACTTATCAACATAGAATAGTAGCTAAAGCACGACGGACGGAAAGCAAATAATCTTTGCATGCATGGCTTACTGAGGCTATATAATAGCAAAATACACAGCTGTCAATCAAATTTGAAGCTTTAGTAACTGCAGTAGTTACACATTCTTTGTAGCTTAGTGATCACATCACTTAAAGCACATCTTCGATCGCAATTGCAGATGAAGGCAAGAGAGCTAGCCTACATTCCCAACAGTAAATAGTGAAGTACAGTATTGGGAAGCATCTTACCCAAAATATTTTTGGGGGGCAAAGAATTCTTGCTGGGGGGCAATGCCCCATGTGCCACCGGGTCTGTATACATGATTAAAGGAATAATACATAAAAGGCAACAATACATAATATAATACAATAGTACATATAATACATAGAGGGCAAGACCACAATGGAAAACACTTAAGACAACTAAAATTATGTAAAATCAAAGTAATACAATAAGAAGTTAAGAGGAATTGAATAAAACCAACAACAGATTAAAACACAGTAACAGGACGTTAAAAATAAGTAAAGAGTGGACTTGACAAAAATCAAGGGACAACGTCGGACTGAACTAAAAGCAAGAGAAAAAGGTGGGTCTTTATATTTTATTTAAAATTGTCATTGGTGGAATGGGACTTAATGTGGGATGGGAGACTATTCTAGGGCAGCAACAGACAAAACTAGGCTACCTCATCCTTCCTGGAGGGTGGGTTCTTGCTTCTTCCAAATACACCAAATAGTTTATTTTGAAAGACCGAACAGCTTGCCCATGTCTATGATCTGATGTTTTAATCCTTAATATAATTGATGCAACGTTTCTTTACTCTTATTTACTCTATTTCCATTATATTAATTTTCACAGTAGCAGAGGACTTTGAAAATTAAGCATAAAAGAACAAATTGGTGCATAAGAATTCACCAGAATGCAGGAAATGAAGCACCTGACACTCTCATTGGGGAGGACCCCCAGACCCCCGCTTCATTTGTGTCCCCCGGGCTTGGGGCCGCTGGCAAGGTGTATCTTATTTTTCCACGTTGAATGTGGCAACCCTACATAGCGATGAAATGCTTTACATGCCGTGTCTTGTGTCGCTATGGCCAATGTGCTCACGTCGTCCATCCATTCGATATCTGTTTAACACCACTCAGTATGAAAACTGTGATCCTGTTATACAGATCCACTGCCAGATGTTAAAATGAATAATTAAGTTTAACGAGTCACAAAAAAATGTGTTACTCTTGAGTCAGTAAAAAGAGTTGTTTAAAGAGAATGAATTGTTCACAAACTGCACCTAACTAGCAGAGATGTTGACCTACAGACTGATTTCTGACACTCACTCTTGATTTAAGGGAAAAATATCTGCAATGTTATAATTAAGAAAACAAATTAAGCAAGGTGTTTCTATCTGACAACATTAGGTAGCTTGGTAGTCTCGCTCCAGCTAGTTTTGTCAGCAACACTATTAGCTTCAGCTAGCTAAGAACCTGACTAACATGGTGTGAAAAGCTTGCTAGGAACAAGATGTGGTTCAAGTGTTTTGATTGTGTCAATATTTCTGTTTATTGGTAGCATTGAATGGTAGCATTGAAATCAGTAACCTTGGTGTTACTTTCCATCTTTGAGTGACCACAGTAAAGTCATATGTCTCAATGGTTGCACAAGATATGCAGAGTCATGAAGAGGACAAATAAAATAAATATCGAATGCAAAAATGACATAGCTGGTCTCCATGCATGAAATACTTAGAACAATATTGATTACATTTGAAACACAGTTAAGAAAATACTGTAACCTCACTTCACAGCTGGCCTGAAATGCCGATGGGGCTAACCAGTTGGTACCTTTTGTATACTGTAGCTTAAATGGTTGGAGCATTGTCAAGGGCGTGACCTTGTTTTGCGAAGCAGAGCATCCTGTGTTCATACATAGAGTGGGACCAAGCAAACTGTCAACAGAGGATGCTGAACTCTCAGTAGCAGCATGTTGACGTCGGTTTCACATTCATGGTACACATATGATTATCTCATATTTTGTATAAAGGCCATTCTTGGTGTGATGTCAAAGAGTTAATTGAGAGGTTTTATATTTCCTTGGAAGGTAACAGTGCTTAAACAATTTTCAAAAATCAACATGCTGGGGTTACATTAATGAGGCCCATCCCACTTCTTTTTAATTGAGAGAGGGGAAGGCTACTTGGAGAGGCCATGTTAGTTATTGAGAAAGGCGTCCAAATTGCCCTCCAGCCGGTTAAAATTCAACCAGAGATCAATAAATAAGGATTGGATCCTAATGTCTCTGCTCTAACATTGGGAGTTGTTGTCCAGAACTTAGCAGGGTTTCCACTAGATTCTATTGACACAAGGTCTAATTCTACAGGCACAAATTAAAGCTCTCCGCTATTCCTCCCTTTTGATTGGTGGATATTATTTAAAGACTTTAAAAAACACAGTCAATGGGGTGTTAACTTCGACTGCCT
Source organism: Esox masquinongy (assembly GCA_016801175.1). Classification (NCBI taxonomy): domain Eukaryota; kingdom Metazoa; phylum Chordata; class Actinopteri; order Esociformes; family Esocidae; genus Esox; species Esox masquinongy. The sequence goes on from JACXGI010002552.1 coordinate 16,359, forward strand.
GTACTCAACAGGGATTAAACAAGCATCCCCCTCGTTTTAAAGGTGCACTCCGGTTGCATGGTCATCTGTCTGAAATGGTTTAGATGAATAATAAGTGTCAACCAGCTCTATCCCACCGAGACAGACATCCCCATCCCACAATGAACTGCTGATCCTCAATTTGACGAGGATTGTGATTGGTGGGGTTATGTCTGAGACAAAGAGCACACTTTTAAACAGTGTCTTTCGGATGAGCTTGTCATTTTCAATACAGATGATGAAACGAGGTCAGGTGAGAGTCTAAGAGTAACAAAGTGAAAGTCTCTCTTGTATGGAAGTGTAAGCGTCACCAGTAACTGCCTGGAAACTGAGGAGGATGTACAATCAGTTACATCACACTTACCTCATTACAGTACTATCCCTTCTCTAGCACAGTAAGCATAACATAGCGATAGGGTTGCCACCCGTCCCGTATAATACGGCATCGTCCCGTGTTGAAAAATAAAATGCACTCTATTCTATGCATAATTGTGTAGTGTAATTGTGTAGCTCACATAATTGTGCAGCTCACAGTGGTGCATTCGTATCACACAATAACCTGAGTGTCTATTTGCTGTGTCCTGACTCCACTGCTAACCTTGTCCTTGCTAAACCACAGATGCATCAACGTTTTTCAACAGAATGTTCTCACTCTGTGCTGGCAGTTTACAAAAGCATGGAACACAAAGGAAAGTGAAAAAATACAAAGTCACATTCTCATCAAGGGTGATCCTGTAACCAGAGCGCACTTCTAACAAAATGGGTCGAAAAAGCTACATAATCTTGATTCTGTAGCATAGACTAGACACTCAGGTTATCAATGCTCCCAGTATTATAGGGGCACTGTGAAGAACCTTGGCTCTAACATTTACAAGACTAAATTTGAACAATTACCCGACTTCTCTTCTCCTCTACCCTTAGGAAATGAGACCAGAATAGTATTAGCTAGTCCATCATAGTTTAGGGATTGTACTGCCAGTGTCTAAAGCAAGAGTGAGGAGACTACAAGTCAGCTGGCCGGCGAGGAAGTTTAAATACTTTAGGCACAAAAACATTTGAAACATTAAGTTAAAACTTTAGCTACAGATGTCTTCATGTTTTACTTGTTTCCTTTAAACAGGTACACATATCTATATATACAGCTCTGGAAAAAAAATTATTTCCTTTCCAAAAAGGTTGAAAACGAAGGTTTTGAGTGAGGAACAGAAGGGTTAAAATTAAGAGACCACTACAAATTGAACGCTTCTGTTCCTCACTCAAAACTTTCCTTTTCAACTTTTTTGGAAAGGAAAGAAAAAGGTGCAGTGGTCTCTTAATTTTTTCCAGAGCTGTATGGTAAACCATTCATTTAAATTCAGATTTCTGTTTGGAATGTTACGTGATAGATAATTTACCATCTTTGAGCTATACATTTTACCATTCACAAAAAAAGTCTTCTTTACACAGTAATATTAATATTGTTCCCAATGGCTTCAAAAATTCAAGAAGGATCTTCTGGACCTGCATGTTGATTCCCTATGGAGAGTGACATGCTATGCTAGCCCAGGCCTGGCGCCACGGGGGGGGGGGGGGTTGGGGTGGAAAAAAAGCATTGCCCCTCCAGATAGAATCTGTGCCCCACAATTTTTTTCCCCCATAAACATTCCAAATGGTATATGAATTAGATATGTCCCCTTATTTATAAGAAATGTCCCCTCAGTCATTTCATCCTGCAGCAGGCCCTGCGCTAGCCTCACAAATATGACAAAACGCTTCTGATCCCTCAAACCTACAACCTTGAAGCCTGTTCCATCCAGCTTTTTTCATTGCCCCCCTCTAATAAGAGACTTATTTAGACCTGGGAGACCAGGTGGGTGCAATTAATTATAGAACACAAAACTAGCAGGCTCCGGACCTCACTGGCTAAAACCTGCAAAGAACCATCTTGAATTTCAACTGGGTCAATCCCAATATGAAGTGTTTTCTGTTGTCACTTGATCTACTTCTGTTTAATCAAATACATCTCTTGGTAGCAACTAAGGCTCAAATAAATGTTGAACCAATTCAACACTCACTAACATCTGAACAAAAATCCCTTGCTAGGTAGGTGAAGGAACATGAAAAGATGTCACCTGCTATAGAAGACAAGTCTTATATTTTGCTAGAGAAGACAAGTCTTATACAAGTCTTATATAATTTTCACAAATTTTTGTCATATTTGTGAAATTCTTTAAAAGTGCATTGTGTAGAATCCTACCTGTAACGTTTTCATATCTGAATTTTAAACAATAACACAACTTTCTTCTCCTCCCTTCCTTAACAAACAGGACCGCAATAGTACCAAGTCCAGCATGGTTTAGGGTGGGGGGATAGTACTGTGAGTGTCAAAGCGAGTATGAGGAAACTGCATGTCAATACAAATTGATAGACAGATTGGTGAGAAAGTTCAAATCTGGAATATCTCAAGCAATGTGAAGAAATTTGTTGGAAAAACATATTTGAAAGTTAAAAACATTAACTCACAATGTCTTCTGGTCATTTATACTTTTGTTTATGTTAGCAGTAGAGTATAAATATTACCTATGGCCCCTTTAAGGGTAGAGGATTAACAGTCTCCATGAGTGAAGTGGAATCCCATAATGAACCATGTTATTTTTCAAATTGTGCAATTTCACAAAAAAGAAAGGATAGGTGTGCCTAATAATATGACACGTGCATTGTTTGTCCAGTTCTTTTGAGATAGATGTACAAAACAAAATACAACCTTAACATTCTGTCTACTGTTATTCTCTCATTACATTTCTCTGCCACCTTGCACCTACCCACTCTCTCTGTTTGCCCTACTTCCCTTCTCTGTCTGTCATGCAGGTATTGGAATGAGCACAGCTCTGAGCCGGACAACCATCAGTCAGGTGGATCACACGGGGAAGACTGTGCCACTCTGGACAGCCATTCAAAGACCTGGTTCGACGTTCCATGTGAATTCGCTTACAAGCGTATATGTCAGATGGATGCCATCCGGCTAGATTGATTAAGACAGTACTAAAACCAACACTTACTATGCAAGTTGAAGCCTTCAACCAGCTAACAATTTACAGTATTGTGCACAAGTCTTAAGGACATGAATGCCAAACTGAAGATATTTATTTGGGTTGTAAGTGTTTAAACATTTAGGTAGTAACCCACTGAGAAAATAATTAGAAAGACGTCTTTTTAATGTCTTGTCAACATCTTTTCAATGTCTTTTCAACATCCTTTGCTCAGTGGCAAACGTTTAAACACTTATTACCCAAATAAATGGCTTTAGTTCAACTTTCAGGTGCCTAAGACCTTTGCACAGTACTGTAGATCTACTGTCCATCTACTCATGAATGATGGTCATGTTTTCTTATTTTCTTTAACAGCATTTAAAGATTAAGAGATTCATTTTAAAGATTGTTTTGCATTTTAAAAAACATTAAGTTTGAACTGGAATTTCAATCAATCAAATTTATTTTATAAAGCCCTTTTTACATCTGAAGTTAAACTAAATTAAACTAGGTTAAATAGATTTGCAAGTGTATGTACTAGCTATTTATTTTTCAAGATGAATTACACAAAAATATCACGCTAATGAAAGGGAGTTAGATATAAAAGGAGAAGAGAAAGTAGGCATAAAGATATGATAGTATAGCTAACTACTTGTTAATTCCAAAATGTCAGTTGCAATATATAGTAAACCTGGTCCTTTTAGCTGCTTGACAAAACATTGATTACTATTCTTTTGTACAAACTGTGTTTTTTTAAGGAGTATCACCTGTAGATAAATTCCAGAAAAATTGTATAGACTATCTGTATTAATGAACTAACCATTCAATTAACTTTTGAGTGTTAATAAAACTGGATATTTTTGTGTTACAGTTGCCTACATATTCCTCATTATTTTATTTTTTTACCAGTGCATTTCATTTTACTGTTGAAATTGAAATACTTTTTAGATTCTGATGCATCTTTGCTGATCCATTATTTTATTTCATGTGTTTTCATTTTAAATAGCCTAGATTAAACAGATTAAGTGGGAAATAATATTAAATTGTACACAATATTGTGCCACAAGATGGCACTATTTTAAAAGACACCCTCTAGTCTAGTGATTCCCAACCTTTTTCTTTCCGTCACCATACTGAATTTTCTCCTGCCCTGATGTCCGCCCAAGAACAGAATTCACTCAGGACCTTATTGGTCAAGACAAAAAGGCGGATTTGGTTATACTATAAACGCTATGCACGGGTTATGGCACACAAAATGAACTGGAAAAAGCGGGAAGAGCAGTCCTACTGAAACAGGATTCTGCGCCTCCGTTATCTCAACTTGTCAACAAGGAAACATGCATCAGCCATAATAACCAATCAATCAATAAAATGTATTCATAAAGCCCTTTTTACATCAGCAGTTGTCACAAAGTGCTTTTAAAAAACATCTGGCCTTAAACCCCAAGGAGCAAACAACAGTAGTGTTGAATTTCAGTGGCTAGGAAAAACTCCCAAAGAAGGCCGAAATTTAGGAAGAAACCTAGAGAGGACCCAGGCTCAGAGGGGTGACCAGTCCTCTTCTGGCTGTGCCGGGTGAACATATTAAGAGTACAAATTGTAATAATTAATAAATGCATGTGGGCTGAGTCCAGAGTCTATTTAAACTTAGTCCAGGTCGGAAGCATGACCAGATTGACAAGGACAGGGACAACACGGGGAGGGGGAGGTGTCAGCACAGTGGCAGCTGAAATCGCCAGGTATCCTCTTGATCTGCAATACAACCAGGAGGACTTTGGACAGGGACAGCAACGGGTCTTTCAAGCCTGGTACTCCTCAGGTGTGGGCCAGGACCTCATGTCCTCCTAAGTTTAAAACGGCAGGAGACAGGGAAAATTTAGAAAATGCATAACACATTTGCTTTTAGTCAAATATGTGTTTGCAATTCCAAGCTGATTTTAGCAAAAGCAATCTACTTTGCTTGGGAAAGCGCATAATGCTCAAACTCGCCCGGTTCCTCGCTCACGTGAACCGGCGAAAAACTGACCAATTCCGGGACAGTTAAACCGAATACCGTCAAACAATCCCCTCCTTCCCACTTTTCGTCCAATGAACAGTGACGTTATTCTTTGTTGTTAAACGTGCAGAACTGACGTAGAAACTCAGCAATTCGGGGTACGAGCGATCGACGTGAGTCAATCAAAAAGGTAATTTGTTCGCTTTTATTTTAACACATCTATAAACTGTTTGGTATTAAAGCAAAATCAAATGGTTTACCTTGTGGCGTTTATACTGGAGTTGACTAGTAGACAACCAGAAAAATAGGAAGAGGCCTAATACGTGTGATGCCTCGCGCTGTGTTGCTAGCAGCAAGTAGCATGACTCCTCAAAGTGCTGTTGTAGTAGCTATGCTAGATACATCGGTCCTGTAAGTATGTGCGTTTTGTACATTTATTGGGAGCAATGTGTCAAATTTTGGCAATTTTGCAAGTAGCCGTTATCTTAGAAAATGTGCCATGAAGAGCGAGAGAGCTTGCTCACTTCTTGTAAGGCTAGCGTGCCTTCGGTTGTTGATGACTAGTGTAAACTTATTACTTTGGCTAAACGTTGTTAGCTTGCTAACTAACTGGCTTGCTACATTATTAGACAATCGGCCCTGCCCTAGGACTCGTCCTTAAATAATTTGAAGTAAATCAATAAAATAAAACATTGTGTGAAAACATTCCACGTAACGTTCAGACAGTAGGTCTAACATTTTTAAACGGCAACGAAATCAAATGTGTATTTAATTAGCTAGCTAACTGTAGCTACTCGTGATGTACTGACTGTACTAGCGACGTACAGTATGTATTTCCAAAAGGTTGTGCCCTGCTGAATGCGCCTAGTTTAGTTTTAAATTAAAGTTAGCAGTCATGCTTATCCGACAATGATCCTGATCTCCTAATGCCCAGCCTGTACTATTGGTGTCCAGGCTACTAAAGCAATAGGGCTTGAGGGGGGTGTGGTCACGGGCGTAGGAGCAGTAAATGGCACCCTCGCATACTAAGATCACTGCGAAAAATATTAATATCCCCCCAATTTTAATCTCCGTAGGGTGTAGTCCGCTATTGACGAGGTAAATTATCAATATACAACAAACCCCGAGATGCCGTGTTGCTATAGTAAACCTGTTAACAACGCAATTACAACAGTAGCAAGTAAATGTTTTCTCGTAATGCATGACATTTTGCCCATTAGCATTCAGGATTTGACTACCTAGTTTAAACGAGACATACCATAAGTATAAAAAATGTACTGTTCTTATTGTATTGCTAAATGGTTTAAAGTAGTAATACAGCACCTTAGGGTTGGGGGTATATTGCCAGTCAATGCGTCGTGCCTAAGAACCGCCCTTAGCCGTGGGATCTTGGTAATATTGGTATATTAGTATATTGCTAAAATACCACGTCATTACGGTATATTGATTAAATAGTGCATTATGTCAATAGAACCAGGATAGACCTCAAATAATGTGTTTTTAGTGAAGCTAATTTAAAATTAAGCAGGGCTAGTTTAATATTTAGCAGGACAAGTCCAATTCAATTACAGTATGTGATCTGTGACCAGCTTGGGACCAGAGGGGTGTTTTTCAAAACACTAACCTACAAATTAGTTTATGACAGGGAAAATTATATTACGGAGTTGGAATTTTGCCACAAGGGCTTTTCCTATGATTGTTTTGCTAAGGCAAAGTGGCATGAATTAATTGACGAGCTGTTAAAGCAGCCACACATGTAAGATATACATGTAAAGTATCAACAGTTAATTGAAGGCCAGTTTAGTTGAGTAAAATACTCAGAAACGCAGTAGGTCAAACCTAAGGTCAAACCAAGTTAATACCTGCTCTCATTAAAACTCTTTGGTCTCACTCCACCTGTGACTTCTCCTCCCCCGTTGCCTCTCTCTTAACTCTCCGCCTGTGACTTCTCCTCTCCCGTTGCCTCTCTCTTAACTCTCCGCCTGTGACTTCTCCTCTCCCGTTGCCTCTCTCTTAACTCTCCGCCTGTGACTTCTCCTCTCCCGTTGCCTCTCTCTTAACTCTCCGCCTGTGACTTCTCCTCTCCCGTTGCCTCTCTCTTAACTCCCTGCCTGTGACTTCTCCTCTCCTGTTCCCTCTCTCTTAACTCTCCACCTATCTTTTCTTTCGTCCATTGTCCTCATTTCTCCTCTTATCTCTCACCATTATTCCCGCTTTCTCAATCTCTTCAATCACCACTCCAGCTTTTGTTCACTCATCACATCCTCAGCTGGGCATTCGTTCTCTGACTCCCTCTCTTGTGTTTGTGTCTGACTGCTGTCTCAGATGGAGGTAGAGCAGCTCCTCTCTCTCTCAGGCCCGGCGTTGGCCCAGGCTGTCAGTTCCCTGCTGGAGACGCCAGGTCTCTATGTTTTTTCAGACATCCTGGAGCTGCCCAACGTCAGAGAGGTAACACTCACACGCACGCATCCCAAGTTTCCCGTCAGGAACACTCTGCACTGGACAAAGTAACAGGCCAAATTTGACTGACGTGACAATTTTTTGAGGGACACCTGCCGCAAATCCTATCTGAAAGCACTATTTGATTATCATTCAGAACATGCAAGTCCTGTAGTGAAGTGGCCAATGAACTGTCATTTTCACACATTTACTGATATGAAAATCAGTGGAAACTTCATTCTAAACAGCACAGCTGATGCGAGCGGTTCCATATGTGACAGGGATGAGAAATCTCATTTAGAAACGCAGAAGGAAGAGGATTCTAAAGACTTGGCTGTGCCACACCAATTTTAATTTGGTTGCTAGTGTGCCAGTTGCAGTTATGTATTTTTACTTGGTCACATTTTTTTTTGTACTCAATATGCCCACCGTCGTCATTATCAGGAGTTATTCAAACCTACTGAGCCACTGAGCATTTGACCAAAAGTAAACTATAGGAATGTTCCGGTTCTTCTACGGCTACTTGAGCTAGCCACTCTCCCTCCCTGTTCTTACTGTGAGCACGGAGCAGAGTTGCTCGACAATGCCCTCACAGAAAAAATACAACTGCTGTTGATCGTTTTACATAGAGGAGAGTAAAAGTACAGTTACATTTTTCTGAACTCCTAATATTGAGTCCATGCCACTAGTTTAAAAACAGGGTAGGTTGTAGTGTATGGGTGTGATGGAGCCAAGTTGAATGAATAGGTCTACATCAAGTAGCCTGAATATAGGCCTAGCGCAAGGAAGTGCTTGTAGAACATTACATTAACAAATCCATCTAGCAACATGATCATTTAGGGTTTCCCATCTAAGTGTTCTGAGTTCTCCCGTCCTCTGGTGAATGCTATGGCCTAGGACAGTGTTTCTTAACCCTGCTCCTGGATGTCCCCCTGCCCTGCATGTTTTAGATCTCTCCCTGCTCTAATATACCTGATGTAGCTCATGAAGGACTTGATAATGAGCTGATCATTTTAATCAGGTGTGACAGAGCTGGTAGAGATCTAAAACATGCAGGGCAGGGGGGCGCCCAGGAGCAAGGTTGAGAAACACTGGCCTAGGCCAATCTTGAATCCTGTTTTTGACTGGTTAAACAGAATAATATCAATAATGCATTTCCTATGTGTTAGATGAGTTTGCATAATTCAAAATACAAGCTATCTCAGTTATCTGACTTGGCACTGTGAAAGAAATGGTCTACTCGCTACTGTAGTTTACAAAAAGGTCCAAAATACACCTAGCATTTGTCTTGGCTAGGCTTCTGTAGTCATCTCATCTTTTGATAAGCCTTATAGGGGCAAAGTCCTATTTCCAGATTACTTTAGGAACAAAAGTGTGCCATTCTAATGAGGACTAATGTTTTACATTGCTAAATCATGTCATTTAGCTTATTAATACATTCCATAATGACTAAATACAGTTTAGCTGAATATATAGACAAAGCCTGCATGACCCCATTGCATTAATAAAATGCCCTGTGAGGTAGAAATTCTGTTAAGTTTTTTTTTATCAGCTGCCTCACCTGGATGTTTAGGAGAAATACAAGTTCATGTTGAACCCTTAGTAAATCTCTCTGAATCAATGTAAGAACCCACTGGGGTGCTTTACAAGTTCATGTTGAACCCTTAGTAAATATTTCTGAATCAATATAAGAACCCAATGGGGTGCTTTACAAGTTCATGTTGAACCCTTAGTAAATCTCTCTGAAGCAATATAAGAACCCAATGGGGTGCTTTACAAGTTCATGTTGAACCCTTAATAAATCTCTCTGAATCAATGTAAGAACCCAATGGGGTGCTTTACAAGTTCATGTTGAACCCTTAGTAAATCTCTCTGAATCAATGTAAGAACCCAATGGGGTGCTTTACAAGTTCATGTTGAACCCTTAGTAAATCTCTCTGAATCAATGTAAGAACCCAATGGGGTGCTTTACAAGATGGCTTGTCATTATTAGTCTGGATCTTTATGTTTTAAGTATGTTGTAGGACCAGCCAGTGAAAACGGAGTAGCACCAGTCATCTAGAGGAAGAAGTTTGTCTTAAACCTTCGTGTATGGTCTGTTAATATTATTCAGGCTGTGTTGTCTTCTGGACAATGTGAGTGGATGTGAAATGCGATAGGTGTATGATCTTCGTACATTATCAACATTTCTATGGTCAGATTTTGGCTGGGCTACTTTCAAGCAAGATGTACCTCATAAAATTTACTTTCAAGCAAGATGTGAGATGTACCTCATAAAATTGAAGAAGTGTTTAGATATTATACAGCTCTGGAAAAAATTAAGAGACCACTGCACCTTTTTCTTTCCTTTCCAAAAAAGTTGAAAAGGAAGGTTTTGAGTGAGGAACAGAAGGGTTAAAATTAAGAGACCACTGCAAATTGAACGCTTCTGTTCCTCACTCAAAACCTTCCTTTTCAACTTTTTTGGAAAGGAAAGAAAAAGGTGCAGTGGTCTCTTAAATTTTTCTGGAGCTGTATTTTTAAAATGCCGAAGCCTAGAAGCTGTAGTCCCCCTTTCTTGTGTTGGTTTATTTGTTAATCCTGTTTTCTCAGACACGTCGATTCATGTTTAAACATAAATGCATAAGCCTTCTGCATCTAGTTTAAAGATCCTGCAAATATGCCTATGCACTTGAATGGTGAATCTCCTCAACTGCCAGCTGAGAAATTACATTTGTTGGTGTTTTTAATCAAAACCTATTAACTGTTTTGACACGCGACTGTTTATAGGATAGTTGTGGACTGACTGGGCTTCTGAAAGCACATTTTCACCCCAGCGGCACCAAGGTCTTTGACAAGCTGCTGCTCAGCTCTCCCTTCCTGACAGCTCATATTCCGCTTAACTGGGAAATGTACGATTCCATGACTTTATGCTAATGACCCCACAAGCAATAAGCTTGACCGGTCAAATGTATTTACCTTGACTGTTATGTCTATCCACAAATAAAAAGCATTATTTAGCAGTGGGCCTTATTTTTATTTTTTTTAATTCTCACTGACAATTTGGCCTGTGTCTATTTAAGTTGTTTATTTTTTGGGGGGTGCGGGGCAACAAAAGTCCTCAATTTCCCTCTGACAGAAGCACTGACAGCTCTCACTGGCCTCGCTGAAGCTGTGTAAAAAGATGAGCAACGCTCTGTTTGAGAAATGGAGAACACTTGCTAACTCATTTTTCTTTTTTTCGGTGGGATTCTCTCTCTCATGTTTCTCTCTCTCTCTCTTTCTCTCATTTCTCCATCTCTCCCACTCCCAGCTGGAGACGGGCCCTCATGCGCCAGTGTATCAGCTCCTCAACCTCTTCGCCTATGGGACCTACTGCGACTATAAAGGTAGGGAGGTGGCAGGCGGCGCTCCTCTGTAAATCTGTTCCGCAGTGGCCCCTGGAGCCCATTTTATTATAAGTCGTATTTCTCTGTCCCGGCCCCGCGGACCGGCAGCTCATCAACGGGTCTTGTGCTGTCGCGGGTTGTCACGGCCACCTCTAATTTACAGAACCAATAGAATCACAGGAGTTCGTTTAGCCCTTTTATGAGAGGAGGCTTTTTTTTTTGTGGGGGTGGGAGAATGGGCGACGTTATGGCTTCAGGTCCAGCATTGCCGCACCACCGATGCCGTGTAAAAGTAGTTCCATTCCAGGGGAGTAAATTGGCCCCGATCCACCCCGATGGAGTGATCAGGTGACAAGGTTCTCGAATGGGATCAGCCAGTTAGTCACACCTCCCATTTCATGGAAATGGCGATCGCCTTCGGTGGTGACGTTTTCGCTGGAACACATTAATGCCCAGTTCATTCCACTAACGCTCTCTGTGACACTTCCGGAGGAGGAAGGGTGGGTTATAGAGACTAAACCAGGGGCGGACTTCTCTCTGACGTTTTGTTAGACATTCATATTGGACACAATCAGTTAAATGACAATAATCAACTGGGCAATTGTATTTATCTTATTTCACACATGTAGATGTATTGTGTGCGTGTGAATTGGACATGTGTTTCCTGCATATACCATCAGGCAGTGGGGCCACAGCCATTGGATGAGACAGTATTGACCAGCTTGGCTGAGGAATTGCAACCCGTGGCCACTTCTGCCCACCCTGCCGCACCCCGACCACTGTCACAAACCCACTTGAATTCAACATACAACAGCCTTGGTAACAGCCGTCTGTACGGAGAGATGGCCATGCTTTGGCAATGTGTGTTTTGACAGGACTTGAAAGAAACGAGCAAAAAAGACGAGAGAGATATAAACCTCTTTATCTATACAACACATATCCTATTCACTTTCATAGTGCTTTTTAGAATTACAAAATGGAGCGCTGAGAAAATGTCAATACTGGAGATTTTCTTTTAGCTTACACACACACACACACACACACACACACACACACACACACTCTCTTTTTGTAGTGTATTCCCTGGTGCACGTTGCAAGTGGCTGGAGCCGGGTGCCTCCGGATGGCTCACCCAGACGACCCGTTTCCCTGCTCTACAGAAATAGTAGCGTGACTCTGAAAGTGTTCCTGTCTGCCAGACGCTCTCATCCAGAGCCGCTTTCTGCAGTAGGCGTGTTCCCACAACCCCGGCCCTGTAAGCCACCGAGCCACCTGGGACCTGTCACGAAAGACGAACTGGGCCAACGTAACCCTAATCTCCCTCTCTCTTGTTCTCCCGCCCCTGTTTCTTCCTCCCTTTTGGTTCTTCTTTCAGAGAGGGCAGCCTCTCTCCCCGAGTTGACCCCAGCCCAGAGAAACAAACTCCGTCACCTCTCCATCATCAGCCTGGCCTCCAATCTCAAGGTGCAGTATCACACTCTGATCAATGCAGACCACTCCAAATATATTGACGGCACTAGTTTATTGGGTATTTTAGTAGAACTCAAAACTAATCTGTTTTAGTTGTTTACTGTATAGGGCCGGTGTGGTGAGATCTACATCTACATTGCGCATCTCTATGTCACATTATCTGTAACATTATATTTAGTACTTGTACATTTCTGCCCTCTTCTATTTGAACTTCTGGCTATATGCTCACTGCATTTTGTTGTACTGTACTTGTTCAGTGACAAGAAAGTTGAATCTAATCTAATTAACCATAGTCCTTAAAAAATGGAATTCTCCACTTAGCTTGATTTTTAAGTCCAGGGCTAGGCTTAATCTTTGTCTTTAACGCCCCCCCAGAATTATTTAGTATTGCACTTCTAACAGCCTTCCTGTGGTTTCAGTCGCGCCACTGTCAGCAAGCCTCCCCACTAAAATAGCAAGTAATTGGCTCAGCCGGGTCTGTTAATGATATGCACTAGTTTGATTAGAAGACATCTCCTTTTGTAAGGCTGACACATTAACAAGACAAAGGACTCCGTCGGCAAGTCTTTTTAAAGTCTGCCTGTGATGCGATCTGGCTTTATTTATAGATGAGGTATATTCCTAGATGCGGATGAGAATGATAGCAGCCCAGAATCCCATCATAATAAACCACTGGCTATATACTGTGATCTGTCTATCTATCAAGATTTGCTCTCCCTCTTTTACTCTCTCCACCTCCCATTTCGGACACAGATTCATTTTTTTTATTTTTTGCTTTCACCCATCTCTCATTCTCTACCCGATAAATAATGGATGGATCCATCCCCTGTCTGGTACTCCTCTTAGCTCTTCTGCAGTTACAGTATTGCCGCATTGAAGCTCTGGAAGGCCACCCTGTAATTGTCTAATAAAGACTTGTTTTAACTCCCCAACTCTCTGCTCCTCTCTCACTGGTAGTCATTTCCATGGAAATGTTTAGTGGATTTATATTGACCCAATGTAGTAAAATGGAATTTAATTCCAACCCGACCCCCTCCCTCCCCTCACTTACCTTTCCATTCCTCTCCGGTACGTTTGCTCACCAATCGCTCCCCGTCTTACCGCGGAAGCAGCCATGATCATTTTTAAATTCAAGCCCATCTGTCTCGGCCCCTGGATGTGCCTGTTAGCCAAGCAGGGCATGGTGGGTTTTGACATTTTCTCTTGGCCACTGTCTGTCCCCTGAGTTTGCGCTCAAAGCACCCCCCCACCACCACCCGTGCCCCTCCGCCTCACTGGTCATAAAGAGCCTCTAAAAGTCAATCTGTCTCCTAGTGCCTGAAGACTTCTATCGACTCAACATAGGGGTAGACTTCCTCTCCTTCCCCAGTGCCTGGCTTTGTTTATGCATCCAGAAGAGAGCCCTCTCCCCTCCGCCCCAGGCTTTCCATTAGCGCCGTTGCGCGGGGCTTCCGTCATTTGCACAAGTGTCCCAAATCTGAGGGAGAGAAAATTACAGCGTGTGTGTAGGGGCTAATTAAACCCTCCAGTGGCCCCTTCTAGCGGAGCAGCCTCCATAAGTGAAGTGGAATCCCATCAGCCACCGCGTCATTTGACAGTTTGCACAATTTAGCGTACCATAATGGATAGGTGTGCCCAATTATGTGCCACGTGAATTTGTTAATGTCCGATTGCGAGACGTTACACATGTAAAGGACGAAATGCTTCTGTTAATTTTATTCTAAAACGACAGGAGGGATTTATTCATTTGAATTTCATGCCTGCTTTATTAATTAAAAGTGGAACATGAAGTGCGTCGTTCAAGTCACGACTCCAGTGTCCCAAAGTTGATCTCTTTATTGATCCCCTAGACACTCTCTGGAGTTTCACCTTCTGAGGAACATGTGACCAGTGAGGGCACTCTGAGCAAGTATGTAGGGCAGAGGGGCTGGTTTGGGATTCACAGACTATTTTCCTCTCAATGTTTTCAGTCTCTCGCTCTGTCTTTTTCTTTCTCTCTGTATCCCCCTTACTGAAGTAATAGTGTGTGTAATGTCTCTCTCCCCTTCCCTGTGCCTGCTTAACCTCTATTGAACCTTTTATTGATCTCTCTCAATGTCAAATTGCTTTATTGGCAATTTCTTTCTGTGTCTCTGTCTTTGTCTCTCTCTCTGTCTTTGTCTCTCTCTCTGTCTTTGTCTCTCTCTCTGTCTTTGTCTCTCTCTCTCTCTCTCTCTCTCTCTCTCTCTCTCTCTCTCTCTCTCTCTCTCTCTCTCTCTCTCTCTCTCTCTCTCTCTCTCTCTCTCTCTCTCTCTCTGTCTCTCTCTCAAGTTTTGTAAGTTGGTTAATTGCTAGTGGGATTTTTGTGAGGGACAAATTACTGTTGATTTTGCCTCTTTCTATGCCATCGACTAGGTTGGTTGTTGCTAATTTGCATCCTTTCATTACGGATGAGCAGATCTGAAAAGAGCCGCCGTGTTTTGGTAAAATATCTAGCTTTTTTTGTGTCCTGTTGGTGGGGTTTCGGAAGGGCGTGGTGGCTGTTCGGAAGGGCGTGGTGGCTGAGGGAATGCTGTGGCATGGGGATGTGGGTTGTGTGAAGGAGGATACTGCAGTGAGGACAGGTGTGAACATTGGGGGTGGCATCACAGATGCTCCGGTAGTGGAGGTTTTGAATAAGGGGGGGGGGGCTTTTGTAAGCGTGCTAGTGGGGCAGAGGGGTGGGAAAAGGTTGGGCAGGTGTCCACTGGAGTTTCATCTGGCGTTAGGGGGCAGACCCCAAGTAGGGGGGGTTGCAGGATGATATAGCGCAAGAAGACATGGAGGAGGTGGTGGTGAAGTCAAGTGGGGAGGACTGTAAGATGTCCCATTCAGAATACACTATGAGTTCAGTGCTGCAGTCAGTCAGGTGGAGGGCACTACTTATAATGTGAGGGGCTGTCTGAGTTTCTAACTGATGCTAAAGGTAAGAAGAAGGTTGTTCTGGAGTCCAACTTTCCTGCCTCTGTAAGATCGGTGCAATAGGCTATGAGTACTGAGGGTCTGAATGTCCTCCCACCTAAGAAACGCTTTAAGTTGAAGAAATGGGTCACAGCGGTGCGAAAAGGTTTACCTTCCGACTCAGTTTAAATGGCTGGTTTTCTTCCACCTCACCAATTTATTGGGTCTTACTGCTGGGTTTTATTCTTGCATCTATTCCTCTCACTTCTCATGGAGACTCTACGGGTAGCCTCTCTTAAAATATATCTTGCCATAGACTGGGGGAAGAGGGCTTTGTTGGGGGAATATGTTCAACAGAAATGTGTGGATGTGATGTTTTTGCAGATGCAATCTGATGTGGTAACTGAAGTGAATTGGGGTTCTGGTGAAAGCGGGCTGAGGTTCTGAGCCTGGGGACTAAAACTAATACAGGGATGGCATTCCTTTTCCCCTGGACTGGGCATTGAAATTATCTCCTCAAAGGAGGTGTGTTGTTGGTGTTTAATGCTGAAATTGGTGACATTGCATTTGTTTTCATGAACATGTAGGCACCCAATACTGGAGGGGAGAGGGGAGTCCTTTGGGTGTTTACGGAAGGAGACGGGGGGGTGGATTTTATCAACGCCTGCAATGTTGTAGAGTCACATCCAGGCTCAGTGGGGGTTCGAAGATGTTTTGACTCAGTTTGATTTGGTAGATGTTTGGAGAACTAAGTATCCCACCACGAGGCGATGTACCTGGGTGAAGGTGGTTGAGGGAAGGGTTAGTTCCTCTCTTCTGGGCCGTATCTGTATTCAGGCACCAGAGCAATAGGCTGGTGGGAGCTTCTATATTCCTGGTTGGTTTTCCGACCGTGATATAACCAGGGCCCTGGCAGGCGTCCTATTGGACATTTAATGTAAGGCTCTTACAAGATACTGCCTTTGCTCCAGTTTTCTGATGTCTTTTGGGTGAGGTGGAGGGAGCATAAAGATGGATTTTAAGTCTCTTAGTCAGTGGTATGATGTTAGGAAAGCCCAAATCTGTCTTTTTTTGTCAGGAATTCTGTGTCTTTCTCCTCAGAGTGTAGAAGAATGCTGGGAAGGAGTGAGGCGGAGCCTGAGTTATTGGGGTGAACTGGGTGGGGCTACAGTCCCATTTAGATGAACTGCAGGGACCTGGGTGCAGTTCCTGTCAACTGAAAGCAAAGGGGGCAATTGTCAGAGCTAGAGTTTCAATGTTGAGAGAGATGGATGCTCCCAGCTCTTTTTTTGGCTTGGAAAAGCAGAGTGGGGATAAAAAGAGAATGCAATGTTTACATATGGCTGACGGGCAGGGGAGATGGCCATCTTCTGTGTTTGGGGAGATGCGAGAGCGGGCTGTTGAGTTCTATTCTGATTTGTATGGAGCTGAACTGTGTGATCCTGCATGTTCTCCGGCCTATTGGCCTTCCCAAATTACCGATGTCAAAGAGGACTGAAATTGTCGTTTTTTTGTCATTGACTGAACTGATGTCGATAGACTGCCAGTGGAATTTTATAGAATGTTCTGGCATCTTAGGCCGGGTTACTGTTGAGTGGGTGCGTCAGGGCTGGGGAGTTACCATTGAGCTGCCAGAGGGCGGCTTTGACTCTACTGCCTAAAAAGGGGGATTACTAGTGATCTGAAGAATTGGCGTATTGTGGCATTGCCCTGCGCGGACTGTAAGATCTTTGCCAAGGTCCTTTCTAATAGACTGAAAACCCACTTGGACTCAATTGTACATAAGGACCAAACGTACTGTTTACCAGGTCACAGTATCACTGCCAATCAGTTTTTAATCAGGGACATGTTAGACCTTTCAAGGCTTTCAGATGTGACTTTGACTGGTTTCTTTAGACCAGGAGAAAATCATGGTCCACTCCATCAACGGCTATCTGTTTAATGTGTTTGTTTTTGGTTTTTGGGATTACTTTGTGGCCTGGGTCAAGATGGTGTATGCTGTAGGGATGCAACGGTACAGTGGGCCCACAGTTCAGTACGTACCGCGGTCTGTGGGTCATGGCAAATGGTTCGGTTTCGGTATGAATGACATCATCCTGTTAGAAGGCTTTCCACTTGAGTAGCTGACAGTGGCAAAGCAGTGCTTGCAGACTGTACATTGTTTACATGTTTTTACCCTCGTCATAGTTTTGAACCAGTGTTAATTGTGTAAACAAAAATAGTGACAAAAAATTCATTGAACACCTATTTTTCAATTGCAGTCGACGAGACGATAACTGACTGAATAAATCAAGAAAAATCAATAACTAAACGAAACATACACTGAACAAAATCATAAACACAACACTTTTGTTTTTGCCCCCATTCATCATGAGCTGAACTCAAAGATCTAAGACTTTCTCTATGTACACAAAAGGCCTATTTCTCTCAAATATTGTTCACAAATCTGTCTAAATCTGTGTTAGTGAGCGCTTCTCCTTTGCCGAGATAATCCATCCACCTCACAGGTGTGGCACATCAAGATGCTGATCAGACAGCATGAGTATTGCACAGGTATGCCTTAGGCTGGCCACAATAAAAGGCCACTCGAAAATGTGCAGTTCCATCACACAGCACAATGCCACAGATGTCGCAAGTTTTGAGGGAGCGTGCAATTGGCATGCTGACTGCAGGAAAGTCCACCAGAGCTGTTGCCCGTGAATTTAATGTTCATTTCTCTACCATAAGCCGTCTCCAAAGGCGTTTCAGAGAATTTGGCAGTACATCCAACCAGCCTCACAACCGCAGACCACGTGTAACCACACCAGCCCAGGACCTCCACATCTAGCATCTTCACCTCCAAGATCATCTGAGACCAGCCACCCGGACAGCTGCTGCAGCAATTGGTTTGCATAACCAAAGAATTTCTGCACAAACTGTCAGGAAGCGTCTCAGGGAAGCTCATCTGCATGCTCGTCGTCCTCATCGGGGTCTCGACCTGACTGCAGTTCGTCGTCGTAACCGACTTGAGTGGGTAAATGCTCACATTCGATGGCGTCTGGCACTTTGGAGAGGTGTTCTCTTCACGGATGAATCCCGGTTTTCACTGTACAGGGCAGATGGCAGACAGCGTGTATGGCGTTGTGTGGGTGAGCGGTTTGCTGATGTCAACGTTGTGGATCGAGTGGCCCATGGTGGCGGTGGGGTTATTGTATGGGCAGGCGTGTGTTATGGACAACGAACACAGGTGCATTTTATTGATGGCATTTTGAATGCACAGAGATACCATGACGAGATCCTGAGGCCCATTGTTGTGCCATTCATCCACGACCATCATCTCATGTTGTAACATGATCATCCATGGCTCCATGTTGCAAGGATCTGTACACAATTCCTGGCAGCTGAAAACATCCCAGTTCTTGCATGGCCAACATACTCACCGGACATGTCACCCATTGAGCATGTTTGGGATGCCCTGGATCGGTGTATACGACAGCGTGTTCCAGGTCCTGCCAATATCCAGCAACTTCGCACAGCCATTGAAGAGGAGTGGACCAACATTCCGCAGGCCACAATCAACAACCTGATCAACTCGATGCGAAGGAGATGTGTTGCACTGCGTGAGGCAAATGGTGGTCACACCAGATACTGACTGGTTTTCGGACCCCCCCCGGACCCCCCCAATACAATGAAACTGCACATTTTAGAGTGGCCTTTTATTGTGGCCAGCCTAAGGCACACCTGTGCAATACTCATGCTGTCTGATCAGCATCTTGATGTGCCACACCTGTGAGGTGGATGGATTATCTCGGCAAAGAAGTGCTCACTAACACAGATTTTGACAGATTTGTGAACAATATTTGAGAGAAATAGGGCTTTTGTGTACATAGAGAAAGTCTTAGATATTTGAGTTCAGCTCATGATAAATGGGGGCATAAACAAAAGTGTTGCGTTTATAATTTTGTTCAGTTTATTTTTCATTTTGGTTGACAAAAACAAGAAGAGACAAAATTATCTTTGTGATGAATGTCTTATATAACTATCATGATTGGGTAGGAGGATTTTGGAAAGGGAGCTTTTAAGTGTTTCTTGTTTTGGTCAATCAAAAGCTTACATTGGCATTAGCTGAATTGTTTGCCTTTCTCGTTCCAACGTTGCAATGCTATTATTGGTGGAAAAGAAATGTCATGCCCAGGTCATTCCAGAATCACCTCTGATTTTTCTCTAATCTGGTGGCAACGGATTGACTGGGTTCATTAAGGCTGTTCCCCCGGCAGATTAAATATCACATACTGTAGTGTAGACTCACACAAGATGGCGTGCAGCGTTTCCACTGGTGAACACAGCTTTTGAATACTACAAACATCAAAACTCATCTGAAAGCACATCATCACAAATTCCCAATATATATGCACAGGTAAAATCAGTGGTGTGGGGACTGGAGAAGTGGGTATACCCTAACATGTCAACCACAGTATCTAAAGGTCTTTGATGTCTTCTGTTCCAGTTATTCTTACATTTCCAACTGATATTTCCATCCATGTCAATTAAACAACTTGAACGATAACGTGTGTGCAGTATGCATTTCGTACTGGCTAATTAGGCTACATTTTGGAAATTTCACGGGTATCCATACTATGCACAACGCTGTGCTTAAAATGTTAATAAATAGTAGTAGGCTATATCGACACTGTAAACTAAACATTCTGATATGTTCCATCCGTCTTACTTGATATTGTGTATAGCTCTCATAAACTATATTGATACGTATCAGTATGGAATTAAGGAGTAGGCCTATATACGCAGTACTTAAAAGTGTATAGCCGCACTACAAGATTAATAAGGATGCTAGCTTGCTACAATATGTTGTTAGAGTTATATTTACAGAAGTTAGATGAGAGAATATTTGTTTTTACTTTGCGCTCTCTTAATGGGCGCCTTTAGGGAGGTTTCCAACTGAGATGTCATTGCAAATCATCCATTGGTTGTTTAAAGGGGAAGGGGTTGTGGTCACTGCGATTGCCACATTTTTAAACATTGCTGTGGAGTAAAGTTTGTCAGCCCTTTGTGAGCCCCCTAATGGCCTGGGGCCCCAAGCAGTTGCCTGCCTTACCTGTTCACAAGCTACACATCTGGTTCTGGAGATCTAAATCTACAATGTGCGTGTAGTCTGCAGCACAATAAGCATGTTATGAAAATTATAGGAAAATGACGGCATACCGTAACTCCGTGGTTCACGTGTGCGTACTGAATCGTAGGGGGCGTACCGAACGGTTCGATAACATACCGTGTACCATTGCATCCCTAGTATGCTGGGGCTTCTTGTATGGTTAAGGTGGTGGAGGGGGTTCATTTGGAAAATCTGAATGTGGTGGGGCATTCAGCACGGATGTCCTTTATCTGGGCTGCTGTTCACCCTAGCTATTGAACCAGTTTTGGGTCTGTTGTACGGGGGGATTGCCATGACAGGCTTGGGGCTTAGGGCTAGGTTAGTGGCGTCGGCATATGCTGATGACGTCTATATTCTGGTACAGGTTGAGCTGACATACAGGCCCTGGAGTCTAATTTAATGGTATAATGGGCGTCATCGGCCAAGTGTAACTGGGGTAGGAGGGAGTCACTACTGTTTGGGTCGTTGTGTTGGGGTTGGTGGGTGGATGGGTGTTCCTTAGTGTGACAAGTAGGGGTGTCGCGATATACCAGTTTTGATGATAACCATGATATTTAAAAAATGAAATATTGTTATCATGTTAATAATGCACATATGATAATATCGTATTCACTAGGTGAAACTGGAGTTGCCTTTTTCCAAAAACCCCTCTCGGTTATTTCGATACCTTATTCATGTCACTTATAGACAGATGATGCATGTGCTTAAACAAGGAGACTGGACCTATGCACTGGCTTTGAAAGCAACTCGTTAGCCCCACTAGAACCCCTGGGAGAGATCTGCAAAGACGCGCCATTTTTGTAGCCTATTCACATGGAAAATTTTTCCAAAAACTCCTCTCGGTTTTTCAGTACCTTATTCATGAACAAACGATGCATGTGCTTAAATTACGAGTCTGGACCTATACACTGGACTTATACACTAGTGTCTGAATTAACGCCTATTTGTAGCCTATTCACTAGGTGAAAATGTTTTGTATTTTTCCAAAAACTCCTGTGTTAGGCCTGGATCTTTTGTTTATCAGTTCATCTGGTTGCCTTTTCACTATCCATTAAGTGTAATTGTTCTTTTTGTACGCTTTTATTTTTTATTTGTACAGTTATGGTTACAGACTCTCTCCACCTCCATACACTCGTATTTGAGTGTAATTCATTTGCCAAAAAACAAAAAAAAACACATTAAACAAAGTTGAAGATGAATTTGACTGATTTTTTTTTTCTTCAAATTTTCTATAGATACCGCGATTTCTTTTGGCCATGATAAATCGTGTAGTTAAAATCTGATATCGTGACAGCCCTAGTGACAAGGATGTGTTATTAAAGACAAGCAAATCTAGAAACTCTACGTTTCTCTCTGTCTTTGTCCCTCTCTACTGGATTTTGTGTTGAATTAGTGACTAGGTGAATTCAACCTCTCGCTCTGTCCCTTTCCAGTGCCTGCCCTACTCACTCCTCCTCCAGCAGCTGGAGCTGAAGAATGTGCGGGAGCTGGAGGACCTGTTGATTGAGGCTGTCTACTGCGACATCATCCAGGGTAAACTGGACCAGCGGAACCAGCAGGTGGAGGTGGACTGCAGCGTGGGCCGTGACCTGGGCCCAAACGAGCTGCCCAACATAGCCAACACACTGCAGGAGTGGTGAGTCAGAGGCGGGTTTTGGGGGAGGCAGAGAGCGGTGTCAGGGTTTGGACTGTTCTGTATCAGTCAACTCAGGAATTCCCCCTAAAAGCGATTTTGGCGTTTAAGTTGAAATGACTCCAACGCCTGTGTTTTGTAAGATGAGGTTATGAGTCACTGCAGGATGAGGTTTTGGGAAGGTCGCTGCGGGGTGAGGTTTTGGGAAGGTCGCTGCGGGGTGAGGTTTTGGGAAGGTCGCTGCGGGGTGAGGTTTTGGGAAGGTCGCTGCGGGGTGAGGTTATGTGAAGGTCGCTGCGGGGTGAGGTTATGGGAAGGTCGCTGCGGGGTGAGGTTCTGAGAACGTGTCAGTGTGGTTTCTGGGCCTGCTGTCATGAAATCAAATCCAACTTCATGTATAAGAAATGTTTCATAAGGGGGATGCATTTCAAAGGTTGTAAAATTATAAAGTTTTAAAAATTTTATATATATATATAATATTTCATAATTACATCCAAATGTCTTCTTGAATTTCCCGACACAAATATACTGTTTTGAGGATTTCTATGTTGAGATTTTGGATGTGCTTCACGACAGTGTTAGTCTGGCGGTAGCCATGGAGACCAAGGATGCAATCTTCAGATTCAAAGTCTGTGGCGAGCACTACAAGGAAGACCGGGTGAAGCCCAGAGGAGGAGCGAGAGCGCTATGCCAACCGCTCCCTCCTTGGAAACCGTCTGTCTCTCTATAATGAAGCGGAGGAGTGGCGTGCCAACATTACTAACCGCCAGGCATATCAAGAAGCTAACCTAATCTCCCCTACTGAAACGCGGTTATATGATGATTGACTCCGAGTTTAGGCTGATTTAAAATCACGACGCGGGGTTGACGGAGACTTGGGAACAATGAGGAGAAGCGCAGAGGCCCAGGTTTGCATTTATGCTAACCAGACGTAGAGCAGATCTGCCAGTATCCTGGAGCGGCCCTGCTCTTTAAACACAGCGCTCCCATCCCACCCCTTTTCGACTGTAGTACCTGGCCGGGGAATTGGGTGTGATCGTTATCCTTCGAGTCGAAATTAGACTCATGCCCGACGTCCCTCGCTCCGCAGATCTTATCACGTCACGTGACTCCGCCCAACTCCCTGTTATTAATACGGTTGGGATTTCAACGGCGGTGCCCTCAAAAACACTGCCTTCTTATCAGCAATCTGTTACACGTGCGAGCTAAGGGCAGTCACATAATTTATCTCTGCTTCTGCAATATTAAACCTGCCGACCAGTCTATTTAGAAGGCTCCACTAAGCACCGTGGGTCATATCCTAGTCTGTCTCATTAACATCCCGCCTAACTTAAACCGCAGACACAGAGAGCAGCCCAAGAGCAGCTCCGCCAGTCTGTTTCGATGGTACCGATTGGATCGTGTTCTCAGAATACTTTGCAATGGATCAGGCTGCAGAAGCTGTAGCTGATTACATCCATTTTGGTGAGGATGCTGCAGTCCCTTCGAAGAGAGGGGAAATTTGTTTTGAAATGATAAAGCCTGGATTACAAAGGGACATTAAATGAGAAATTGGTTAAAGGGCGTAATCAAAACGTGTTCAGCTGGAGATTAATTTACAAAGAGAAGGAACAAAAGTTGCCAACGAAGAGAAAATTTAACAGCTGCTCCAGGATGGAAACATAATAAATGCTTACACAGGCGTTAACAACTGACTGTAGACTAGCAACCGACCTCACTGGGCACAATTTCCAAATCAAAATGTTTTTGCGAAATTCTTGTTTTATTCTAGATGTGATCTAGTTCAGTGAAGATAAGCCATTATGTAGATGTGTGTCTTTGGCACGAGGGTTGCCAGATTTCGTTAGAGGATCCAGATATTAATAGGGAATAAAAGTAATATCAGCCAACAAAGCCACCAGTTCAATGTGCACAACCAGATGTTTAGCAGGGTCCCTGGATGAGAGACAAGATGCAGCTGGAAGTGGTGTCCAAGGGCCAGTACGGGGCACCCACTGGTTTAAATATAGTTTATAAACCAGACTCTCCGTAGTCCCCAAAGCAGGGCCCTGACTCCCTCCGTGGTCGCCAAAGCAGGGCCCTGACTCCCTCCGTGGTCGCCAAAGCAGGGCCCTGACTCCCTCCGTGGTCGCCAAAGCAGGGCCCTGACTCCCTCCGTGGTCGCCAAAGATCTCATGGCAGTTATGAAAAGGCTAGGGGTGTTAACCCTGGGGTCTTGGATCCATTTCCACCATCATCCCTATTTTCCAACTGTCCATTATAAGAAAATGGAAATCTACCATCAGTCCTAAAACGTACACAATCCCACATGCATGAAAGTCCCTCTGGATAAGAGCGTCGGCTAAATGACTAAAATGGAAATGTTCAGAAATCCTGGGGAGGATTTACCTGCTGTGTTCTGTGAGCTGTTCGCTCGCTCTGTAAGGGGATCACACAGTACCAGGTCCGTGATTAGCACCAGTCGTATGGCTGGTTCCCAGGGACGGCCGTACAGCTGTCCTCAATGGCTTCCATGCTGTTGAATAAACACCCTGTCACAATGAAACATTTTCAATGCTTTCAGTTCTGTCCCACATACAAAACCAGTTAGTAGATATTGTAGACTCCCTGCAATTTTCCCACAAACAGCAGAGGATTGGATGATTCTCACATACACCTCCTACGCCTGCTCAGTCTCATTTTTTTGAGAAGCCAATCCCGGATGGGGTTTTCGGACCTCACTAATGCTTTTAACGCAACACAGCCACGCCTAGTGGGTCTGAAACCTTTCAGTAAGAACTGTAGTCCAAGACATTCTGTGGTGTGGACGTTCTATTTTTTGGCAAATAGACCACAATGGGTGAGATTTAACAGTGAGCGAAGCACTAATGAGAACATATGGCTCACCACAGGACCCACTCATCTCACCTGTCCTGTTTACACTATAAAGAGTACTATAGGACCAGCTGTCTCAAGACAACATGCATGAAGCAGTCAGATGATACGCTAATTAAAAAAAGGCTTTCATTTTTAATTATATATTTTTGTGTTTCATTATTTTCATGACAGAGCAGTAAGAAAGTGAGAATTAGGAGACAGACTGGAAGGACAGAGTCGGCCTAGCCTTGGCTCGAACATCCTCGCCATGAGGCACGAGTGGTCAAAAGTTGTAAAAGTTGTGCTATGCAAATGAAGGCTTTGTTTTTGTTTTTATCGTTTATTTTGGACAAACGTCTGATGAACTGAGTCAGCCCACAGTTTGGCCATTTGTGCAAGAAGAACTGAATGGCAACAAGACTAAATCATACACTTCATTACGTGACTATCGGCTCCAGAGCCAATCACCATTGTAGGCCAGAGCGTAGAACAGCTGAATGTGTATAAGTATCTCAACACAATAGTTAATGCTGAGCTGAACTCAAGCAAACCAGTGGGAAAGTCTCCTCAGAATGTCAGTTCGATGGTCCAGCAGTCTAAGCTACTACCTCCTGAGGAACATTTACTGCTGCAGCAGGATTCTAATCTGGCCTACCGCTCTTTCAGCAAAAACTGTCCTCTTCTTCTCCCTGCTGTCTTGATCCAGAAAACATAAAATCACACTGCCACCACCATGCATGACTGTCGGTATCAGGTTCTTAATGTGGAAAGAAGCATTTGGTTTTCGCTGGACTTCGGCCCATGTTAGCCAAAGCATTCCACTTTTGACTCGCTGAACAAATGTTCTTGTGCATGTGTGTTTGTATGTTCATGTAAGCATTTGTATCTTTTCCTTGTTTCTGTTTATATCTTTGCTATGTATGTATATTTATCCAATCTACCACATCCGAAGTTGCTTCTGGAAAATTGAAGTAATTAAATTCTCTTTTTGTTTTCTGTCTCTCTTTCTCTTGGTCAGGTGTTCGGGGTGTGAGGCCGTCCTGTGTGGCATCGAGGAGCAGGTGTCCCGAGCAAACCTGTACAGAGAGAGCCAGCTGAAGGTCAAAGTTCAGGTGGAGACAGAGGTAAGTTCCAGAAACCTCAGGGGAGCCACAAGGAAGACCTAAACCCACTGGCCTGAATTCAGTGTCCCATTTTAGAGCCTTGTCCACAGCCTTGATTTTTGGCTGTTGGCCACGGTTGTCTTTTCAGTCCTCGGAGTCAGTCTTCTACAGTTTGAGGTAGAAGTCGCTCCCAAACCTCTCCTCCCCGGAAAACAACGACACAGTAACGCCTTTCACACCACGCGGTTCAGCTGAGCTGAGCTGTACTTGGCAGCTCCTGCTTCCTTCCGTAGTTACTGGAAAGGACCTTGTGGGAAGATATCCAGCCAGTGCAGTAGTGTGAATCAGGCACTTCTGTTTTCCAACCCTCTCTCTCACGCCCTCTCTTTCTTTCCTTATCGCTCTTCCTCAGGTCTCAAACCTCCAGAAAACTCTAAAGGCCAGCTCCGCCTCCCCATCATCCGGCCCTGCCGCCGCAGGAGCAGCATCCAATCAGGACGCAGACCAGCCGGCCGAGCCGCGAGACCCCGCCTCCTCTCAGGAACCACGACAACCGGGCAAGAAGAGTTCAAAGGTCAAAGGGTAAGTTAGGTGAAAGTGATGTTCCCAACATCAATTCCATGTGTGTGTCTGTGTGTGTGTGTAATGCAATACTTACTTGAAAAGTGCAGGAAGTATGGATTTAAGGTCAGAACAAATGATGTTGACCCAGAAATAATGACAATGTTTATATGGGCTATTGTTACAAATTAGACAACTAGCACTAAAAACATACAACTATGAAAAACCAATAACTATGAAAATGGACAGCAACACAGCCAGATGCACAGCCACGGTGTTACTAAAAGACAGTTCAACGGCACTGACTGTCTAGTCTAATAATGCCTTTTTGTGTTTAATTTGTATCTAAAATAAAAAGGGCTCCAATCTCCTGTATTGTCGCACAATGTATTTCTTAAATGGTAGATCTGTAAAAATATGATATAGCCTAAATGTAACTTGGGGGGAAAGCTGGGTTGCTACTGTCCAATTTTAGATTTAGGCTTGTAAATTGGATTTAGAAAGAGTATCCTACATGCTGTTGTAGTGCTTCCCAGAGCAGTCTATAAGCTTCACAACCGAACAGCAGGCCTACATGCTCACTCAAGTGGATTGTGTGTTTGTTAAAGGATGAGTCAATTTGGAGCTGCAGTTTTTTTTAGTTTTTTTATTGCGCGGTTGAGTCCGTTTATGTGGCGCGAGGAAATGCTTGCGTGATCCCCAGAGAGGTGTGAAAGGAGCACACGCGAGCGTTGAGCGAGTCTTTCCATCCGCTCGGCCAGCCTAACATGCTCCAGTCGCACGAAAATGAAAATCGCGTCAAATGATTTCAAATGGCACGGAGTCGATGAGTCGACCACGGCGCTTCAAGTCATTTTGCGGCACCTTCATTTTGAATGCGCTGGCATTTCTGTCATTAGCTCAACAACCAGACGTTTAAACGCCAGCTGTCGGCAGTCCGTTGTCTGCATAGCCTAACTTCATTATTTGGAGAGGTTTTGCTTTGTAGTGATTCTCACAGGGCTACCTGGGGGCCCCTGTCTCTTCTGGGCCAATTATAACAAACTAATTCCTCATCTGTCCTGAGTTTAAAACATGTCACTGAAGGGTTTTTTGTCATGTTAAAAGCTTCAGGTGCTGAAAGAAAATGGTTTCTCCCTTTGATTACATGACAGGAGGAATTCTTCTGTTTAAAGTAATAATTATTATTCACTTATCGGGGGACATTTTGGCAATGAGAGAATGCTGTAGAAGTATCGCCAAAAATCTGACAGTGTGATATAAGGTACTCCGTGGCATGGGATGTGATTTAATGGAGGCTCATATTTTATTGGAGATTTGGATCGCAACACATAAATTGCATTCACAGTGTGGACTACAAACCAGCATAAATAATTACAGACGTCTCGTGATCAGCACAATACTGTAATGAAGACATTTGTTTGGCAAACATCAATGATTGTGTAATGAATGGGACCGAAGGGGACCAAAGCACGCGTAAACAGACTTTGAGCTTGGTTTTTTCTTTTAAATATGTTTTATTGGGGAGTGGAAAAGTACTGCGTTTTACCTCAAGTAAAAAAAAAAAAAACTTGTTGTCTCTGTAAATCGGGTATAACTGTTTTATTAGCTGTGTTTAATTATTCACCCTGTTCGAGATCAGAGTTGTAGACAGCTCATCCAGTTTTGGTTGATTAATATGGCTAATAAGTGATATCCCCAATAGCCCTGTTCGATTGAAACATTTATTAGAACTCAAGGAAATTCACTAAAGGGGAAAAACACACCTTCTGGCTATTCTGACAGTGTCACGTTTAATTTGTAGTAATAAAAACTATTAACATGTTACATTTTTAACAGACACTTTGATTCAAAGCTTCTTCGTCACGCAGGCACGAATTGTCTGCGTGACGAAGCGGTCGCAAGCTAAATGTTCGACCAACGGAACCACAGACAGAAATAGCAATTAGGTGCCGTGCAGAGGAGGCATGTGTGTGTGTGTGCTTAGGCATGACGTTAGCCCCCAGACCAGCCCCAGGCACAGACCTGTTTAGATATGCAGCACAGGCTCCAATATAACATAAAAATGCCTCCAGTTCACTGAAGTTTCTCTGCATTAGGCAGGTCTTTTCCCTCTACCTGCCATTTAGGGTTTTTCTTTTTCCGCCGCCCTCCCCTCACTGGACATGCAGGGATTAATCATCTAGTGTGAGGTGCTGTGAAATTACCCCGAAGCCGAGAGGCAATCTGCATTTAAGCCAAATGACACTCGGGACCCGCTGCGGTGTGAAGAGACGCCCGGCCGTTACGGGAGACCGGCGCTTTCAGCCATTTTAACTTTATCCGCACTGTGTTCTCTGTATCAGGCTCCGCGGCAGCGGGAAGATCTGGTCCAAGTCCAACTGAAAGCAGAGACTGAGGGAATGACCGGGGACATCGCCACCGATCCACAGACTGACAGACGGGACTGAACACAGACTCATAGACCGATATTGTCACACACTGTCTGACACTGACCTGTGCGTATTCTCTCTCACACACACACACACACACACACTCTCACACACACACACACACACACACACACACACACACACACAGCATGCAGACACAAACATTCACGCGCAGTCAAATTAACATAGACTGTCAGACAGACACTTGGCAGGAAGTGATAGACTTGACACCCATTTTGACAGGTGTGCAGACTGACAAGCCGACCGCCGGTCTGTCTGCATGGTCTATATACACAGACCCAACTCCATTCTGACAGACAGACAGCATATAATCTGCAATGGGCAGGATGTCTCTGGGCTATCGAGAGCAGCAACCAGAAGCAGAGAAACCGAATGTGTGTATTTGATGTGTGTGTATGTGTGTGTACTCTTGTTATAACACTTTTTGTTTTGGTTGTTTGATGGTCCATGTTTTAATTTCTGCTGAGGATTGAGTTAAGCCGTGTATAAAATCAGGATATTAATTAATTGTTGGTAATAAATTGAGCTCTATTTAGTCTCTCGTCTCTTCCTGTTTTTTATTTTTAAAGAAAAACTTCAGTGCTCCTCTTGAGGTGGCATCACTAGCTAAATGTTAACTCACAGAAGGGGTCTATCTGTGTTAGGTCAGACCATTAATTAGGTTATTCCCCACAGAGACTCATATATTATACAGAATGTACCCCTGTGATCAGTCGACTTGGCTATACACCCCGCTCGCACACGTGCGTGCGCACACACCCCCCCCCCCCGTTAATCTATCACAAACATCCGACAGACACACAGGGCATTCATATTTGATATCAGTGTATTTTGCCCAAAGCCAGTATTTCACCGTCAAAATTGCCTGTCAGAATTGTCTGCCCTGGCTCCCTCGTCCCTCCATCATGCTCCAAATTTCCTTTTTCACGCTCATTCTGTCCATCTCTCTCATTGGCGTGCTTCTCATTCTCTCTCCTCCTGTCTCCCTCTGTTTTCTCTCAAAACCCTCTCACTTTCTCCTGCATGACGTTAATGGCAGCAATTGACTTCCTTGGCACCCGGGGAGAGAGAGAGGGAAAAATCGGGTCGGAAAAATTATCCTATTCCATTTTAACCCCACGTCCTCCCCTTGTTCCCTCTCCCTGTCTCATTTCTGCCCCTCTATAATTAGTGGTGTTAATTTCAGTCAGCGCTATTGAGCGTAACTGTTTCACAGTTTTGCTGTGTTCTTAGCAGAAGGGACTTGTGAATTCTAACAGCTGTAAAGCTAGGTGTGTGGCTGTGAGAGATGGATACCAAGTGTCCTTTGAACACAGTTTAGGGAGTCCTGCAGTGGCTTCTGTTTGGACTTCTAATCATCCAGGCATTAAAACTTAGGAGGGGATTCCAGCCAATCAGTTGATTGGAATGAATCAGTAAAATGCCCAAAGACATTCTTCTGCCTGTCCAGTTGCATCTTAACTTCCAGTCCATTTAGAACTTTCAATGGGTTCGTATCAATGGTTTAAAGCTAAAAAAGTGTGTTCAAGTTAAGGCTGTACTATGTACCATGAAGGTGGTTCACCTTTTTGCCAGTTACATTAGTATGGTAACATATCCTCTAGAACAAACTTCATCTCGGGCAGGTCTGCTATCTGCCTCAAATGAAATGACTGAGCTGCAAGTTGAGGACCAACAAAAGAGTTTCTCACAAAGACTGTCATCACGCTTTCATTTGAGAAAGATTAATTAATAACATTTCCATTATTATTCAAATGGTGTTAAATCTTTGAAAATACCTATCACATTACGCATTTAGCAATTACCGAATGCATTTAAGTTGTTTTATCGATTGGGGTGTTGCTAGGTGTTAATACTTTGAGTATAGCAAAGACATTCATAAAAGGAAGAAGGCATTGCCCATTTCACATCACAGCCTGGTGAATATAAGTTAGCTTTTTAATTTAGTCTCAAATTAAAATGTCACTAGCACCAGGATTTATGTTTCTGCAGTGTATTAATAAATAGTTTGCCATTCAACTAGCCACGTGCATCATGCGCCCATAAGCCAGCTAGAGTTAGTGGGAGGCACATGAGTTATATCTACTGGCCTCAGAGACTACCTTTCAGTGAAAGGGCTAGGAGACTGGGTAGGATTGAGGGAATGATGAACAAAGCTGGTTGAGGTGGACCCAGAAGATTCAAGCTGTGATCACTGCCATAGGCGCTTCTACCAAGTAATGAATTAAAGGTCTGAATATTTATGCATGAGATTTCAGTTTTTGAATTTCAATAAAACTAGTTATAGCCTTGTTATCATGGGTTATTGTTGTACATTTAATTTAAATACATTTATAAATGCAGTTTATAAATGTGGAGAAACTGAAGGGGTCTGAATACTTTCCGAAGACACTATAACTCCACCACCACCATATTCATAGATGAGGTGGTATGGCCTGTTTTTTTTCTCCATACTTTCCTCGTCATCACTCTAGTACATGTTCATTTTTGTCTCATCTGTCCAAAATACATTTTACAGAACTCTGCAGTACATTTCAGGCCATCATGTTTTTATTTAACTTGTCTTGTTTGTAAGCTCAAATGGACAGTGACTTCCTCTTATTGTTATCACAGAATGCAAGACGATCCTGCATGTTTTTCTGAAATAAATTAGATATTTGTGAGAACCTGTTGAGTCTAATCAGGTAATTTTTCTCTTTAGGGCGAGAAAGTTGGGCCTACTCTGTGTTCCTATGTTAACAGCACTGAGGTAATAAAAGGAATTCAGGGAGCTTTAAATGTGGTCTGTCTATTATAACTCATTACTCAAGCTGTTGTAAAATACTGAATTAACTGTATGTAATTTGTTATAAAAAAGGCTTATTATGATGCAAAACCTGGTATAAAACAGAGATTCACAATTAAGTTGATTGAGAAAGGCATCTGCTTGCTTATGCATCTGTTGTCTGCTCTTGTCTCTGCCAGTAGAGCATCTCATACCCTGGAAGCTGATTTGACCTTTCTATGTTATCATAACCCTGAAAATACTTGTGTTAGAAAACCCTGAGTACAACAAGATTCATTTGTGCTATGCCCCTCAGGAGGATTAAGAGTTAAACTGATAAACATCCTTTGACCTTGGATGAGGAAATGACACGCCAGATGGTCCATAAACAGCACGCTCACATCCACATTTATTTGGACAGTAAAGCTCAACATTTTGTGAATAATGATGAGAAAGTTAGAGATATAATTATCATACCCCCGATCCAAAAAACCCCTCCTCAGTTAATGGTATTGGTCTAAGCTTTATGGCCAAAGGTGCGTCTGTTTTTGGGGTATGGTCTTATCCACAATGAAAGGAACTCAATAAATTATCTACCCTTCACACACAACATAAGCCAATAAATTATCTACCCTTCACACACAACATAAGCCAAAACAAACTGCACAGGCATTGAGCAAGTTTGTAGAGTCACAAGCTGGATGTTGTCAATGCAAACTACCCCTTTGGGACCAAACACTAAGGGTTCAATGCAATTAAACCTGCATTGCAGTGGTTATTCGGTGTCCATTTTTCTATGGTCAAATTAACTTGCAGTAGTGTAGTTGGTGGTTTATAAAAACTACTACCAAGAAGACCCCCTCACAGATATACAATCACTATTCAGAAGTGCAGAGTGTGTCGGCACGGGTGAATATTGTAAATGAAGACACTTTAGTCAAACACTGCTGTTCCAGGTTTAAATGCATCCCAGCCCAGGGCTACAGCCAATCCCTAATACAGACTTTCAGCATTACATCACAATTGAAATTCAAATGTATCCACTGTATGTCAGCTTAATTGCAAATTTCCTTTACATTTTAATACCTTTCATTATCATTACAGTGCATTCGGAAAGTATTCAGACCTCTTCATTTTTTCCACATTTCGTTATAATACAGCCTTATTCTAAAATTGATTAAACAGATTTTTTTCATTATCAGTCTACAAACAATACCTCATAACAACAAGCAAGACTGATCATCCTTGAGATGTTTCTACAACTTGATTGGGGTCCACCTGTGGTAAATCCAATTGGTTGAAGATGACCTTATATAGACACAAACTTGTCTATATAAGGTCCCACAGTTGACAGTGCATGTTAGATCAAAAACCAAGCTATGAAGTCAAAGGAGTTGTCCGTTGACCTCCGAGACAGGATTGTATTGAAGGCACAGAGCTGGGGAAGGATACCAAAATCTGTCTGCGGCACACAGTGGCCTCCATAATTTTAAAATGGAAGAGGTTTGGAACCACCAGCATTCTTCCTAGAGCCTGCTTCCAATATCAGCAATAAGGGGAGAAGGGCCTTGTTCAGGGGGATAACCAAGAACCCAAAAGTCACTCTGACAGAGCTCCAGAGTTCCTGTGTGGAGATGGGAGAACCTTCCAAAAGGACAAGCATTTCTGCAGCACTTCACCAATCAGGCTTTTATGGTAGAGTGGCCAGATGGAAGGCCCTCCTCTGTAAAAAGCACGACAGCCTGCTTGGAGTTTGCCAAAAGGCACCTAAAGGTCTCTCAGACCATCAGAAACAAGATTCTCTGGTCTGATGAAATTAAGATTGAACTCTGGACTGAATGCCAAGTGTCATGTCAGGAGGAAACCAGACACTGTTCATCAACTGGCCAACACCATCCGTACGGTGAAGCATGGTGGTTGCGGCACCATGATGTGGAGATGTTTTTCAGCTCTAGGGAGTGGGAGACTAGTCAAAATCGAGGAAATGATGAACAGAGCAATGTAAAAACAGATGCTTGATGAAAACCTGCTCCAGAGCGATTCACCTTCCAACAGGCAACAACCCAAAGTACACAGCCAAAACAATGCAGGAGACTTGAGGCTGTAATTGCTGCCAACGGTGCAAAGTACTGAGTGAAGGGGTCTGGATACTTACGTAAAAGTGATCTGTAGTCTTTCAATTGTTTTATTTGAAAACATTTCTGAAAACCTGTTTTTACTTAGTCATTATGCGGTATTGAGTGTAGGTTGATGAGCAAAAAAAATACTTGAAGTGGGAATAGTGAAGGGGTCTGAATACTTTCCAAATGCACTGTATATCTCCCCTTTTTCTCTCAATTTCAGGATTTAAAATTTGAAGTTACAATCTCAGTTTATGGCAGCGTCTCCCAACAGGAATGGACAACTCGAAAAACAAAGACGAATGTCTTCTGATCCAATCCCACTGAGCCGTGCTGTTTATCATTTGACTAGCTTAACCAGGTAGTCAGTTCAGCGTGTCAGAGAACACTGCCTTGACTATCAACCACAAGCAGGTCCTACTTAGGTGCCAAACCTGCTAAGAGTTGCTGGAGTGTAATGGATCAAGGGAATCCCTGCTGGCGATCCCTCCGCCAACTGCGGACATATTGGGCCAATACAAACCTCCTGTATGGGACTCCCGGTCACACTGGCTTTTGCACAGCCTAGTTTCGAACCATTACATTTCTAGAATAACAGATTGGATAAAGCCCCCAAACCTCTACTCTTTAAAACACAGAGTACAATCGCCTATTTTTCGTTTCATCTTCACTCTCCCAATTAATAGACAATAGTGGATATGCACCTGAGCCTCATTACTGACATATTACACTGCACGTTTCTGAACTTCAATGGAAGTCAAATGGACCTCAGTTAGTGGACTTCAATGGCAAAATTGGAACACTTGGCTTTCATGTGTACTTGCTTGTCTCATGACAACACCTGTCTCCTCATTGTGGTCCCAAGTTTTACCACTTAAACCAGTTGACAGCTGACATCCGTCCGGTGTTGTCATCTGACACTACCCATCCACACGGCCCCCTTTATCTTGTCCCAAGGCCAGTAAAGTCCAGTCAGACACAATGCTAAAACACCAGTGTTGAATTTTTATTGGTTTCCCCATGGTACAGTGGAACCACACATCTAGAGGAATGATACTGAGAACCACGGAACACTGGACTGCAGAACAAGTCACGTATGATGTCATAACACTAGTGTAGTAAAAGTTCATTTCTCAAAGCTGGTGGACAGAGTCAAACGGGGACTCTAATATTCTAGGGTACACTAGTCTAATATAGGGTAGATAGTCTATGTTTGAAGTCGAAGCAAAATTTCAATAGAAACCCCAGATGTTGGTAAAATGACTAATTCTGGACTGTGTCATTTATACCCATTATATTTATCTGGCACCAACACTGATCACACCAGATGTATAATTTGAATTCATTTCAAATATATTCAGACTTATTGCACAGCTGTTTGGACCACTCTTCATAATACAACTAAGGTTGAGAAGATATTGTAGCTTTTCCCAACATTCCAGAAATCCCACTTATAAAATGTCTGTTAATGTCTCTTAATACACAGACTTCCAGAAAACATAAGATTATTCTGAAATGTGTTCAACCCTATACAACAGTATTATATACAGAAGGTGCTCATGCTCCCGAGAGAAAATAACACGCTCACTAAAGGCACAACAAAGACAGGCGGAAAAACAGCGACAAATCAAGAGAATAATTAAGGGAACGAAAAAAAACACCCTCAAACACATTGCGGACGTGAAAACGGCAGTGGGCCTATTTGCATTGCATGCTTCCAAGCGGGAGTAAACAGCAATTTTTGAACCGTGTCACGTTAAGTACATTGGCTTTTGGCTACAACCCTGCCAACCAGCTTTGTGAAATACCCCTTTCAGTCCTACTGAACGGGACGGTTTTAACCCTTCACCGCCACTTAACACCCGTATTTCATTTCTACAATAACGCACGTTTTTCCTTTCAACCATCAATGTCACTGTTTCACCATAGTAGCTACCTGGTCAGTATCATGAAATATCTCAAACAGCCCCACATAGTTCTTCATGTGAAATCGAATCAAAACAAACAACAGCGGCAACGGTGCCGGCGGGAATCGAACGTTCTATCTAACACTGTTTGCTTGTGAATTAGTCAAGGCAGGTGAAGCGGAGGGAGCAGCGCGCCTGTTATAGCCCGAGGCAGTACAGACAGATTAATATAAAACAGAGCGGAAGGTTTGGTCGATCTACAGTGATACAGAAAACAGAAGAAAGGAGATTTCACACCAAAGCACAGCGGCGTGGGAGAATGGTGGCAGGAAAGATGCGATCGAGACCGGAGTTTTCTAGACCTCTCCAAGGTAGGGAAGCAGAGGTTTGGCCGTGGCTGGACAACTGGTTTCCTGATTTTCACCTTCACAGTCAAAGAGAAATAGATAGTTGGTTGAACACCCCCTCTGGCTGAGTCGTTTTTCTCTGTCGCATCGCGTAGACAGGCGCTTCATGTCGGATACTGCTTTAGAAGTTCACCACAGGGATCCTGACGGGGAGAGAATGAGAGAAATGAACTAGAGGAATGGGGGGGGGGGGGCATAGAGTCAAAGAGAGAGAAAGAGAGAGAAAAAAGAGCGAGAGGGGAAAGATGTAGGAAAAGTGTCAAAGGGACATAGTTGCTATTAAAGGAAGAATCTAAAGCAGCGGTTCTCAACAGGGGTCTTGGTCCCCATGTGGGCCTTAGAGAGCTGCCAGGGGGCCTTGAGATGACTGGGAAAAATCCTGATAAAAAATGACTACTTGAAATTGCTATTATACTAAATATATCCACATAGCACTTAAAATAGTGTGCCGTGCAAAGGTATTGAAACCCCTGACCAATTCTCCCATATTACAACTGGCACACATACATTTAATTCTGTTTTTTTTTTTAAAAACACTGCAACTTAATTTTTGTAGGGTGTTAATGGTTTATATATTCGTAAGAACGTCTGAAAACTGAAATATGTTGCTTGCCTAAGTATTCAACCCTCACACATTAATATCTATTGGAACCACCATTCACTGCAATAACAGTGTTAACTCTTCTGGGTTAAGTGCTGTGTGTGTTAACTCTTCTGGGTAAGTGCTGTGTGTGTTAACTCTTCTGGGTAAGTGCTGTGTGTGTTAACTCTTCTGGGTAAGTGCTGTGTGTACCAGCTTTGCACACAGTGTCTGGGTGATTTTGCTCCATTCATGGCAGATTTGCTCCAGGTTAGTTGGACGACACTTTTGTGTTCCGCAATTTTTAAAAAAGTCCCGCAGATTCTCATTGGGATTGAAATCAGGACTTTGACTCTCCTTTTTGTTCTTGAGTCAAGTTACAGTTATTTAGTGGATTCAAGAAGAAGAAGGTTTCCTTCTGTTTTGCTCCACTCATTTTTCCTTCAATTTTAATTTTAAAGTCTCTTTTGGTAAGAAGCATCCCAACAGCATGATTCTGCCACCACCATTCTTCACTGTAGGGATGGTTTGAATTGAGTCATGGGCAATGTTTGTTTTGCACAATGGCACTTTGAGTTTTACACAGAAATCTCTATCTTAGTCTTATTTGAAATGCATCCAATCGCATGCTTTCCGGGACAATCCAAAAGGGGCTTTTAGGTGGTACTTTTTGAGCTACGACTTCTTCCTTGCCACCCTCCCATTCAGACCAGTATCATGCATTTTGGGGGATGACCTTTTCTTGGCAGTACCTTGGTGGAGTGATAGTTTCCACTTCCTGATCATTGATCCAACTGGGATATCCAAACATTGGGATATTTTTACATTTTCCTTAATCCATTAATGCATATCTGTTACTTTACCTCTACATAGCTTTTGTAAAATCCTCTTCGGTCTTCATCTTCTTTAAGATTCACAGCCTGACCAGTGATGCTTCAACAGTGTTTTTATCAACAAAATGTGACAGCACTTTTAATGGTTCACAGGTGGAGGTCAATAGTGTCAACTGGAACCTTCCTGAGAACAGGTGTTGAATAGTTATGCGAGGACCATATTTGAGGTTTTTTATTATTCTTGTAATTATTTCCCAACATAAATCCAATGTCAACTTACAATAATTTATTTTTAGTTTAAGTGTTTTAAAATAAAATATCAGAAAAACACCTGAATGTAATACATGCAATTCAGTAATATGAAAGAATCGGTTGTGGGATTCAATACTTTTCAAGGTACTGTATATAAAAGAACAACCAAATTTAATAATCTAAAAGATAGTTCAATAATATTTGGCTCTGAAATGTGCCATCTACAAAAATGTCTTCCAGTAAGAACGTTAGCAACTGCCTGACAACTCTCACCCAACCATTTCATTTCTCTACCCATTGTCACCTACTAATATCTATACAACATTGAATTCTTGCTCTTGGATAAAATAATAGACAAGTTGAGTGAATGAACAGCCCTGAACAGAAAAGGCACGGCCAGAGCAACCCTTGACCATAACATGCATGTTACGTAGTCAAAGATCTCAACGCACATTGAGCATCTCATTTCCAGAAGCAAGCAGCAGTCCTTCCAGTTAGCAGCTTTTGCTGACATCCTAAATTAATTTCAGATGTTTTTGTTCTAATCCAGCAATGCAGGCTGATGACACGGGCAACAAGCAATATCATTTGAGTGAAAACATGCACTTTTGTAATACTTTGTAAAAAAAAGAGAAAAAAAGTAAAAGGAAATAGGAAAACAGAGATGCACCTTCTCCTCTGTTGCATATAATGTAATTCTTCAGCGAAATGACTCAATTTATTCCTAATGTGTGAAGGAGCAACGATTCCTCTTGCAGCTAAATATGTATTTGCCTGCCATAGCCTGAGGGACACACAGACCAACTAGGACTGTATCAATAAGCAGTATAACCTGCTATTAATTTTGTGATCATTATAAGGGTAGACATTACTGGTGGTATTGATAGTAATGGTCATTGATTTGACTTATGTATTATTATATTGTACATCACCAAAATTTATATTGAATATATTTAAACATTTATGGAACATTTCTATTGCCAATGAAGCAATTTAATTTGTAGAGACTGAGAACGAGACAGAGAGAGAAGAGAGAGAGATGATACCATGTGCGGTTAACTAGAGGAAGGGGATTAGGGAGGTTCCAGGGGACAGTAGAAAGAGAAGAGACCAGAGTCGCTCATAGAAATAGAATTAGAAACACATTATTATTAGTGGGATCAATGAAGAAGGAAGAAATTGGAGTAGATGAAAGACGAAAAAAGAAAATTAAGAACTAGAGTAGGAGAAAGACCAAGAGAAGCAGAAGTAGAACTAGAGCAAGGGGGATAAAGAGGATGGGGGGGGGAGCAAGGAGCAGAACTGGAGTAGAGCCCAATTATCCTGATTGAGATTAACTTTAAATCCCCGGCTATAAAAGCATCATTTTATGGATTGAGCTCCCACTGCTTTCAGAGCTGAATGACTCATCTGGAGAGGAAGTTCTAAAACACACATGCATATCTCCCAGCCTTAACACTTCAGGCCTGTGTAGTCCCCAGAGACCAACAGCATTACCCAATTATTCACATCTACTGTTATTACGCTCGTTCACCACACAAGCAGAGGTATCCAACAGTCCGTGACACATCATCCACTCGCTAACAAACCAACACGCGAAATGCGCGCGCGCAAAAAAATCAATTCACCAACAACAGCCCCGCACACAACAGTCAAACTCCCTCTCCCTCCCTTTCCGTCTCCCCCTCTCTCCAGTGGGCTGGGCGGCGTCTCATTACCTCTCTCTGTCGTTGAAGGAGGGAGTACTGTGCAGCGTCTGCCTGCTGTCCTCCTGAGCCAGGGTACGAGGGAGGGCGAGGGAAAGGGGGGGGCCCACGCCACGGGAAAGCGGGGGTGGCTGCTGGGAACAGCTGCGGTCGTAACTACGAAAGGAAGGGAGAGGAGGAGGGAGATGGGCGGATGGGGAGGGAGAGAGAACGACAGAGCCATTTAGCAACGGCGAGCACATTACACCACCACTGAGAGGTAATGCTCATTTGACTCATTAAAGCCCTGTCAGGAGGAAAGAGGTCGCTCAAAAGGGAGAAACAGAGGGAGCGAGAGTGGGTGTGGAGTTTGAAAAAGAAAAGAGAGAAGGACCGGGGCAGGGGGGTTGAGGATAGAAAGGACGGGGTGAGAGATGACGTGTGGGAGGAAGGGGACAAACGACGGCTGACGCAGGGAAACATTAGTGAAATGACACGGGAGTTACGATGGAGCCCCAGGTAAAGCACACATAGTTGTTTAGAGCCCTCACACAATAAAACCTCCCACAGCCACGCAGGCAGGTGCCCACAGCCACGCAGGCAGATGCCCACAAACGTACAGGCTCCCATCTTGTCACAAACACACACATACTTTTTCATTGAGTGGGGTGACCAGAAAATCATAACCCTAACCTTAATAACCTAGCCTTTATGCTTAAACCTAACAGTACCCCTAAACCTAACCCCTAATGCCTAAAACTATCCCCAGTTCTAAAAATACCCCCAATTATATGTTTTACCCTAAACCTAACCCCTTATGCCTAAAACTACCCCCAGTTCTAACAATACCCCCAATTATGTTTTACCCTAAACCTAACCCTTAACCTGGAAACAGCCTTTCTTCTTATAGGGACAGTATCATTAACTTTTACTATCTTTATGGGTATTTGCACACAAACATCTAACTTACCAATCTGAACGGGGGGACATCAAAATAGATTGCCCTTTAAAAACATTTTTACTAATTATAACCATTAACCCCAAAATCTAACCTTAATCGTGAACCTAAACCTAAATCCTAACCCAGACCCTAAGCCCTAATACTAACCAGTTTACCAAACAACATAAACCTAGCACTGCAATAAAAAGTAACCTTTTAAAATGGGGAAACAAGAAAATGGCCCAGTCAATTGCATTCCCTGGTTTAAGCAAAGTCCAGGGAAATGGTTATCCCCATTTTTATAGGAAAACACACATCTGTCATATTCACCAAGAACATTCTATACAGTTAGGTCCGGAAATAATTGGACACTGACAGAAGTTTTGCTATTTTGCCTGTTTACCAAAATATATTCAAGTTACAGTTAAATAATGAATATGGGCTTAAAGTGCAGTCTCTTGGCTTTAATTTGAGGGTATTCACATCCAAATTGGAGGAAGCATTTAGGAATTACAGCACTTTAATATGTAGCCACCTCTCTTTCAAGGGACCAAAAGTAATTGGACAGTTGACTCAAAAGCTGTTTCATGGACAGGTGTGGGCTATTCCTTTGTTATTTCTTCAGTTAAGCAGGTAAAATGTCTGGAGTTGATTCCAGGTGTGGCATTCACATTTGGAAGCTGTTGCTGTGAACCAACAACATGCGGTCAAAGGAGCTCTCAAAGCAAGTGAAACAGACCATG
Organism: Esox masquinongy; assembly: GCA_016801175.1. Classification (NCBI taxonomy): domain Eukaryota; kingdom Metazoa; phylum Chordata; class Actinopteri; order Esociformes; family Esocidae; genus Esox; species Esox masquinongy. The sequence goes on from JACXGI010002552.1 coordinate 57,563, forward strand.
CTTAAGCTGCAAAAAAAAAAATCCATCAGAGAGATAGCAGGAACATTAGGAGTGGCCAAATCAAGCTCTGCAACAGAAAAAGGCCTGGACGTCCATGGAAGACAACAGTGGTGGATGATCGTAGGATCCTTTCCATGGTAAAGAAAAAACACTTCACAACATCCATTCAAGTGAAGAACACTCTCCAGGAAGTAGGCGTATCATTATTCAAGTCCACCATAAAGAGAAGACTTCACAAAAGCAAATACAGAAGGTTCACCATAAGGAGCAAACCATACCATAAGCCTCAAGAACAGAAAGGCCAGATTAGACTTTGCCAAAAACCATCTCAAAAAGCCAGCCCAGTTCTGAAACAGCATTATTTGGACAGATTAAACTAAGGTCAACCTGAATAATGGGAAGAAAAAAGTATAGAGAAGGCTTGGAACGGCTCATGATCCAAAGCATACCACATCATCTGTAAAACACGGTGGAGGCAGTGGGATGGCATGGCCATGCATGGCTTCCAATGTCACTGGGTCACTAGTGATGATGTGACAGAAGACAGAAGCAGTCGGATGAATTCTGAAGTCTATAGGTATATATTGTCTGCTTAGATTCAGCCAAATTCAGCGAACTTGATTGGATGGCGCTTCAATTTACATAAACATTCTGCAAAAGCAACCCAGGAGTTTTTTAAGGCAAAGAAGTGGAATATTCTGCAATGGTTGAGTCAATCACCTGATCTCAATCCGACTGAGCATGCATTTCACTTGCTTGAAGACCAAACTCAAGGCAGGAAGACCCATGAACAAACCACAACTGAAGACAGCTGCAGTAAACGCCTGGTAAAGCATCACAAAGGAGGAAACCCAGCATTTGGTGATGTCCATGTATTCCAGACTTCAAGCAGTCATTGCCTGCAAAGGATTCTCAACAAAGTATTAAAAATGAACATTTTATTTATGATTGTGTTAGAATTTAGCGGTTACGTATAGTGGTTAAATAATAGAGAACACACACAAATCAAGGGAGAGAATGCATTCTGTGTTTATTGGATTAATGCAGCAGAGTTGTCCTGTTTCAATGAATGTCCAAAATCTTCTCACTGTAAAGCTGGTTACAAGCTGATATATACATTGAAGGGTGGGTCTACCTAGCAAAGATCAGGTTTCCAAGACTATAACCCCCACGCCAGATGGTCAATGTAAACATTCCTGTGGTTATCAGAGTGCAACCTACAGAGAGAATCTCAACAGAGATGTTTCTGTTGTTCTCATTATCTAGGCACATTCACTTCCAATGAAACATACATTCATATTGTAATTATTAATGCTCAGATTCCACAATTGTGTTAATTTGTCCAATTACATTTGGGCCCCAGAAATAAGGGGACAGTGTATGAAAATGGTTGCAATTCCTAAACGTTTCATAGAATATTTTTGTCCAAACCCTTGAATTAAAGCTGAAAGTCTGCACTTCAATTGCATCTCAGTTGTTTCATTTCAAATCCACTGTGGTGGCGTACAGAGACAAGATTATGAGTGTGTCCAAATATTTCCGGACCAAACTGTATGTGGTGAGATGTTCTCCAACAATCTGTTCAGTTGCATTCTAATTCAATGCTAATTCCCCAACGTTTATCTGTCAAAACTCCTATTCATCCACCCACCATTACCTGCCTCCATAACCTAGCCCAGGATAACTACAATGTGTCTTTAATGTCATACACACAACAACAGAATCCAAAACATAGTAACAGTCCGGCACATTAACAGTGAGACTCAGCAAGGCGCCTGCAAGGGTTGTGGTTTCAATTGCTATGGGAGGGGGTCCAGCTTGAAAAGGTATGAAAAATGTATCCTACTATATCTTTCTCTGGAAAAGTATCTGCTGTTGCTGTAATTAATGTCATATGCATTCAACTTTTTCCCCGCATTTTGTTAAGTTACAGGCTTATTCACATTTTTTTATCCTTATCCATCTGTATACCAACTCTACCTTGCCACAACACAACTGATTGGCTCAAGCACATTAAGAAGAAAATAAATTCCACAAGTTAATATTCCAGGGGACTACGTCATGAAGCTGAGAGAATGCCAAGAGTGTGCAAAGCTCTCATCAAGGCAAAGGGTGGCTACTTTGAAGAATCTACAATATGAAATGTATTTTGATTTGTTTAATACTTTTTTTGGTTGCTAAGTAATTCCATGTGTTATTTCATAGTTCTGATGTCTTCACTATTTTAATAATAAATATAAAAAATACCCTTGTAGGCATTTCCAAACTTTTGACTGGTACTGTATGTATATGTGATATTTCTGTGTTTATATATACATTTGCTAACATTTCTAAAAAAAACTGTCTTGCTTTCTCATTATTGGGTATTTTGTGTCTATTGATGAAGGGTAAAATCTGTTTAATCTATTTTAAAATAAGGCTGTAACATTACAAAATGTGGATAAAGTGAAGAGGTCTGAATACTTTCTGAATGCACTGTAGTTCACTGAAATTACAAAATGACATATGGTTTCCTTCATGTATCCCTATATACAGTCTATGAAAAATGTATGCCAGTCCATGCTTACTTCCCCCGGCACTATTTCCAAATGCAAATGTTTTTGCTTTTCTGACACAAATACCCTTTACATTGTACGAACAATAATATTAGCATTTTCACGCATCACACCAAATGTAAAATGTATTGGGAGGCTCAACTAAGTAATTTAGAGATGATTTAAACATGCATGAAAAATACTTGACACAGGATTTGTCCCACGAATGCATTTAGAAACTCAACCTAAGCACAGATTGCTGTCATCCCTTGTCCATGGACAGCTTACAGGGTAAGGAAATCATCCTTTTGTTATTTGGGTTAACTATTCCTTTAAGCACTCCAAGAACACATGTTTCCACCATACAAATGTGAAGTCAATTTAGTAGAGCTTTACAACCGCCTACAGTGGGGTTAATTAAGTTAGCTCAACACAGCAACACTTAAGAGACCAGGATTCAGAGGGAGGGGGGAAAAGGGAGAACGGGAAAGAGGGAATGACAGAGAGAGAAATCAAAAAGACAATAGAAAGAGAGAAGGGAGAGAGAGGGAATGATAGACAGATTGAAAGGAGGAAGAGAAAGAGAGAGAGAAATTGGGTGTGCTTGTGGTGTTTAGGCACACAGTGAGCAGGGGGATTATCTGAGGATCTGCAGTTGGCTGGGGCAGAACCAGGCTTACTCTGAGACTGGGGAAGGCGATAAGAATACTATGGAAGGATCAAGCGCCAACCAGCACCCTGTGTTAGTGAAAAGTGATGAAGCTAAATGAAGGTAAAGGAGGAAGAATAGAGCTGAGAAAGTAAGAACGAAAGACAGGATTGAGAAGAATGAGGGGATTGACGAGAGGTTTGAGCCGAGTGAGGGAACGCAGGGATGTGGAGAGGAAAGGAGAGGAAAACGTGAGGGAAAGAAAGCAAAAACTTATAAGAAAGAGCCCTGTTCTATAAACCATATCCCAGAAACCAATGGCCTAATTCTGAGAAAACATGGGTGGTTGATGTCTCCAGTCAAACAGATCAGAGGCCGTATTCACAAAACATTTTATCTTACCACTAGGAGGACTCCTAAACAGCACTAAAAGTTCCTAGCTAAGAGTTTCCTCTTAAAACCTATTCACAAAGATGCTAAGACAAACTTGTACTAAGGAATGGGGAGAAGTCTTAAGCTAAGAGAAAGGGTGGGGTTGACCCCGTTGCTATGGAAGATGTCGTGTTCCACGAACAAGCTTACTTATTATGCTCACAGTGATTGGCTGATAGGGGATGGTCTCTGTCAGTGAATCCATCATAGCAATACTGTAGAAGAATATGTCATGTTGCCATATTGAAACAAAGATATTGAAATAAAAATGTAGGCCAAGTGTCACTGATTAAACATGGAACCAAGACTGATATACTGACTAGTCAAGATATGTTCAGCTAATTATCAGACTCTTACATGTCTGGCAGCTCGTAAAGAAATGCATGTTCATCTTATGATGGTGCAATAATTTGTGCAGTTATGTTGTTAGTTGGAGAATGAGGAAACCAAATGATTTGTGGGATGATATGGGGAGAGGCCATTTATTGTTTGATGTAATATTCTACTGACAGATGACTGAGATGTACGTAGTTCGTCTGTGCTGCATAACAGCATTTTCCCTGGGGCCAAGTAGCGTAGAGTTGTCACAGCCTTGATCTACGATGTTATTGGGTTGTTTCTGTTTGTTGGTGAAGTGACAACATCCCTGACTAGCTCTACTATGATCATAATACCCTCGCGATTAAGGCGATACCTTGTTTTAAAAGCTCATATCAATAAATGTTTCTAAAACGTTGATCTGATTACGAGGCGGATTGCCGGCAGCAGCCCTTATAGGATAGTTTATGACTTGGTCTTAGTGATTTAGGAGTCCTCTTGACAACTCCTAACTTTTCCCAGATTTAGGAGCTGGTTTTAGCGCTAAAACGCTTTGTGAAATACTTTTAGACCAAAAATTTAGGAGTCCTAAAGTTAGGACTGACACAAGTTAGGACTGATGTTTTGTGAATACGGCCCCAGGCATGTACATAATTACACTAATTTTCCTGATGGTGACGCTATAAGAAGCATCTAAAAATAAAACATTGGAAGGTCTCACTCCTCACTCCGTTTGACCACGGGATCAATTTCGGTAAACCGTTCCCTTTCTTCACAAGGTGCGAATTTCCCTGAATAACTCATACAGTCCACAATACAGATTTTTAATTATTTCTAAATGTTGTGAAAAACACTTAAAACACTGCTCCTTTTGCACCAACGACTGATCTGCATGAAAATTCATATACTCTTATCTAAAAATAAAGGCTATTCAAAGCAATATTTTTGACTACAGGCCCCTCCACTAAAACTGGCACCCTTGGTAAATATGTACAAAATGGGCTAAGAAAAAAAAACTGTCAGCTGTTTATCCTCTTGGGTTTCATTGAAAATATTCACAAAAATCTAACCTTTAATTGAAGTGAAATGTTTGAAAAAGAATAAATGTGAAATAAATGAAAAATATTTTTCTCCAAAATGTGTGCCAAAATGATTGGCACCCCAAGTAAAATCTAACTGAAGTTTATTCCCATTCATATTTTTCACCTAAGTGATTAGGAACACTTAAATGGTAAGCCATGACTTACCACTTAATACTGGGGAGTAAATATGAGGTGGCACACAGGCTAAATTCCCATGTCATCCATCACTATGGGGATGACCTGAGATTACAGTTATAATGTACGACAAAAGATTGTTAAGCAGCACAAATCTAAATAGAAACTAATAGAAAATAGCTCAACTATTGAAAATGCCCATTTCCACTATCAGGGTTACAATTAAGAAGTTAAAAGCAACTGGAGATGTTAACAATCGGCCTGGAAGACAACGTGTGTCTATACTGACCCCACACACAGTGAGGAGACTGGTATCAGTGACCAAAAAATCACCAAAAAAAGAATCACGCCTGGATAATTGCAGACGTTAGTTGGTTCTTGGGGTTAGAAAGATTCCAAAACTACGATCAGATTCCACCTACATAAGCACACGTTGTTTGGGAAGGTTGCCATAAAAATGCCTTTGCTGTTATCAAAAACAAACTCAAGCGCCTAAACAAACTCAAGTCTGCCAAACGTAACTTTCAATGGGACCGGGTCCTATGGTCAGATGAAACCAAAATAGAGCTTTTTGGAAAAAAACACCAGAGGTGGGTTTGGCGTAGACAGAAAGATAGCCATTCAGAAAAGTACCTCATCCCCACTGTGAAGTATGATTGTGGATCTCTGATGCTCTGGGGCTGTTTTTCTTCCAAAGGACCTTGTTAGGTCAACTTGTTAGGATACATAGTATCATGAACTCCAAGTACCAGCAGATATTAAATCAAAACATGACTGCCTCTGCCACGAAACTTAAACTGGGTCAGGGTTGGTTCTTCCAGCAGGAAAATGATCCAAAGCACACCTCAAAATCACACAATAATTAACACAGTTAATTGACGACATAATCAAGGTTTTCCCATGGCCATCCCAGTACCCTGACCTAAACCTCATGAAAGACCTGTGGGATGAGCTGAACAGGAGAGTACACAAGTGTAGATCTCACAATCTGAAGAATCTGGAGAGATTCTGTATGGAGGAATGGTCTCTGATTCCTTGCTATGTGTTCTCCAGTCTCATTAAGTATTACAGAAAGAGACTAAGAGCTGCTCTTGGCAAAGGGAGGTAGCATAAAGTATTAAATGAAGGGGTGCCAATAATTGTGGCACATATATTTGAGGAAACATTATTTGTTTTATGATAAGAATGTATTTTTTCTTTAAATTGTTTTACGTTAATTAAAAGTTATATTTTTGTTAATATTTTGAATGAAAGGTCAATACTATAAACAATAAAGATTTTTTTTCACTGCCTGTTTTGCTCATATTTATCAAGGGTTCCAATATTAGGGGAGGACACTGCAACAATATTTTAGGTTAGTAACTGAAACAACAGGGTATGGTTGAGCACATCAATGCAAACACAACAGTCAAGGATATTGACATAATTTCATTTGGCGCACGTAACACTTTCAAGATTTAACAGATGCAAGAACATTCCTATTGACCACACAATCACGATAATGGGTGTGTATATCTCTTGATAGGTTTGAAACTTTTGAAATTTGGCACACACACTTTGGGGTATGAGTCTAATATTCGGTATCAGAAACCAGCGGCCCAAATTGGAAAAAATTTGAATTATGTTTCTTGCCATAGAAATTGTCGCAATTTCCAATTAATGAGATCTGTCCAGGGCTGGGGGCACCAAACAAATAACTTAAATGCGTTAGTCACACATGCAGTTGGCCCAACGGAAACAACCGGCTTATTGTTGCCTTGTTCCATTTTGTTGTCTCCACTATCCACACCCAGCTGATATCCGAACTGCATGGTACATCAAACATCATTCGAAAACAAGAGGAAACCCACACATCGTTTTGATACTACCAACATGTAACCACCCACCAATGTAGATATCAAGACCTAAAGTGGTTGGAATTGTGCCACCTTAAACCATTAAAAGCCTCTAAACATTGTGAAGGTATTTTCTTCAATCTGGAAGCGAGTTTTTACCATTCCCATGTTCAAGCAAATAAAACACTGATGAAGTGACCCTAATGTACATTCAGAAGATGTAACAGAAAAATGGGAGAAACAGAAGGGGAAAATGGAGAGGGGAGGGTACAGAAAAAGAGGGGGGAGAAAGAGTGAGAGGAGAGAAAGAGTGGTTGGAGAGAGGAAAGAAAGTAGGATTGAAAGCGAGAAGGGGAGAGAGAAAAAGAGACGGGCTGAGATGGGGAAGAGAAAGAACGAAAGAGAAGAGAGTGGAGGGAGAAAAAGAGAGAGAGAGAAATAGAGGGAGGAAATTTAGTGGGTGAGTGATGGGAAGAGTGGACATTAGAAGGGTGGAGATAAAATGATAGAAGGGGAAAGAAAGAAAAAGGGCAGAGAGGGATTGGAATATCTTCTTACCAGAGTTTGGCTGTAATGATAACAGCAGTCAGGATAAGAAGAGAGGAGATTGTCACTGTGACATAGAACTGAGGATCCACTGAAGGAGGACGGCCACATACATAGAGAAAGGAGAGAACAGTTAACTTTTACAGGCATGAACATCAGGATATATATTCATATCAGTTCCAAAATCAGCGGAAAGGAAATGAGCCAACAAAGGCAACAAGGGTTGTGTTCTTTAGGGTGTTTTTTTTTCTTTAACCAAAAATGAAAAACACTTTCTTTTAGCTTCCCGTCTCAGGCGGTTTTCCTGAGTTTCTTGCAACAAACCAAGAAATTGAGGACAAGCTACAGAAATTGTGAACTCTGAAGAATCACTAATCATGTAAATATCACTGGGCTGTCCTGGTGATATCGCTGTGTGCCTTGCCAAAACAAACAAGTGTTTAGAAATGGCGCTCATTCAAATTGAAAGAGGCGTTTAAGTTCATTTTAAATCGTGCACACATTACAAAGGCTCACAAGTAAATAAACCAAATTAATAAATGTCAAATTGAGAGCCAAGTTGTCACTGGAACCAGCAATTCAAAAGACAGTGAGCCGATGAAGTCATTAATTTTATCGCCTGGTGTGTAATGTCACCCGTTGATTTTTTGTGTTCTTTTGGGAGTTCAGAAAACTCTATTAAACATTCTCCACCAGCTAGAAGCAGCCATCCATCCACACAAAGCCAGCCCAAAGGGAATTGTAGTTACTCTCTGATGACTGCTATCAACTCCCCAGAGGTCTTCTGACGCGTTTGCTCCAATAAACTCTGCTCTGATGACCAGCAATACAAATCCTTTTTTTAAATCCTTTTTTTTTAACCATTCCTCATTGTGTGCCCACCTTCCTCAGGCTCTCTCTCCTCTGCCTCGCTCCCTCCATCCACCACTCCCTCTGTGCCCGGGGCCTCCAGCAGGTCCCGGGGCTCTGCACTTCCTGGTGCGCTCTGATAAGGCCAGGCCTCCGCGGTCGTCGCGGGGACCTGACGGCCACGATGGTGTGGGTCAGTTTCCTGGCTGGACAGGATGTGAGGCGTCTCGTCCTCCAGTGGTAACGTGGGGCCCCAGTCGACAGACCAGATCGGGGTCGGCGTGACCTGTCCCGTGACGGACAGCTGGGCGGAGGCAGCCTCCACCTGCCCCTCGCCCCCGTCGTCACGGTTACATGTCGAGGGTCGTGTCACCGCGGCAACCAGGAGGAAGAATAAGCAGCGTAGGGCAGTCGGTCGTGTGACAGCAGAGATGAAGCTTCGGGAGAAAGATGGGAAGGAGAGTGAAGGAGAGACGCGGGGAGGAAAGGAGAAGCGGGAAGAGGTGGGAGAGAAAGAGAGAGAGACGGAAAGAGAATAAGAGAACAGTACGAACGCCTAGTCTGCTATCCAACGGACCTCCTCATGCAACACGCATACCGTACTGACCCATTAACAGCCAGAGAGTCGGACTCAGTCTAAACATCCTCACTTTCACCTCTCATTACCCATCTTACCATCTCTCCATCGCTTCGTTCTGTTCACAGAGTCCCTACTCCTCCGATCATCTCTCTCTCTCTCTGGGAGCTAACAGGGAAAGAGAGAGGGGGAAAGAAAGAGGGGGAAAGCGAGAGCGGGAGAGGGTTCACTTTAGTTCTGACACTGACTGATAGTGAAAATGTAAACGGACACTCGTAGACAAGAGGACAAGAACACACACCTCACGCACGCGTGTGCGCGCCCGCGCGCGCGCGCACACACACACACACACACACACACACACACACACACACACTCTCTCTCCTGGGCAGTGGCACTCCTAGCCGTCCAAAATTAGCACTCAATTATGCCAGATGCTTTTACAGTTTGCACATCACACACGCGCACACACCTGTGTCAGAAACATTCATCACATGCATGCACAGAGACCATGGACCATCAAGTTCTACTTTTAACTCTAGAAATATTGACTGTCATCTATACTGCTACTGCTGTCAAAACACCAGAACGTCTCTCACTCACACACGGACACACTATGTCCCTCTCGCACACACTGTAAGACACACACACACACAAACGCATGCAAGATTCACTCTCACACAAGCACGCACAGCATATTCTATCAGACAGATATCGGTTAACATGCCTACCTCTGGTTGAAGAGAGAGGGAATGAGAGAGACAGTTACATAGGAAAAGATACAGAGAGGGAGTGGGAAAAGGCATTGGTTGCCTTAGCGACAGAGACATGTAGAGTCTGAGGGGGAGAGAGAGTGAGGGAGAGGAGAGAGGGGGGAGTGCTGTAGAAAGGAGATTTAAATACTAATTATGCTTTTAAACTGGTTCAATTAAATCACAAAACAAAAAAAAAAAAGATATGGACGAAAATAGAAAAGCTTCTGTAAATGACATTAACACTCAACATCCAGGTGCGATGGGAAAAATAGTAAGTCAGTTATGTTTAGGAAAACACAAAAAAGCCAGATAGACAGGGAAAGAGGGAGAGTGTGAGTGGAGCAAAATCAATATACATTAATTTACACAAGGGCGGGTTGAGTAGGATGATGTGTTCCACTGAATAACGGGTGTTTATGAACGAGAGGATGCCGCGGGATCGGTGGTGGTGGGGGGGGGGGCACAACACAATATTAAGGAGGAATATTTGGAGCCAGGAAGGTCAGAGTATGGCAGCTTTATTGCGTAAAGGAAAACAACAACATTTACATAGTGTGCAGAGTGACAGTCTGCCTCTCTCACTCACTAACGTGTCCGTTCTCCTTATGCTCACTCTCCACCGCCGCCACTCAATCTGTCACACTTCACTCCCCCTTCCTCTCTCTCGCGCACTCTCTCTCTCCACCTCCTCCACTTCTTCGCTCTCTCTCTGTCTCGCCTTTTTTGCTCTCCAGGCTGTTAGGTGAAGCATTTCGGCTCGGTTGCAGCGGGTGGCGTGAGACCGGCAGTCACTGGAGAGAACAGCGGAGCCAGGATGACAAGCTCGACTCTGCTGCATTTCGGGACGTGTGGTCTTCTTCGTCACCGCCCTCGTCATCATCATCGTAATCTACAGTAATGTGGTAGTGGATGGATAATGGAACATGAGATTAATTATAAATGAGTTTGGTATAGATTATGAATGAATGCATTATAAATGCAAAGCGAGGCGTCTCTATATAAAAGCCAACAAAAAAAAACCTGATAGTACGGAAATCAAAACCACAGCTCGTCCAAAGAAGCTGGCCCTCGGTGATTATATTGTTTTTTTGTTTGTGTTTATGCCCTCCCTCACATTGCTCACCATCGCTGTCCTCGTCCTCCCCCTCGGTCTCCGTCAGGGTGGCGTCCAATCGGCTGTCTCGCTTCGCCGTGACATCACCCCTGTGACGACATCACCATTACATCGCAGGCTTTGTTGTATCATTAGTGCATGTGCATTCTTTAAACTGTGGCCTGGGGTGGTCCATGTGTAAAGAACCAAGTCCCTCAACACACACTGGATTTAATGTACTTGGTTATTAAAAGTAGAGCTTGAGTAGCCTGGGAAGACATTACATCCATAAAAAAGGATTTAAAAAAACACAACAAAGCAGGAAGGTTTATTCCCAGCGGTCCTTAGAAACCCATGACTGCCTCCCAGTGCTACTCTTCCATGTTATTGTAAACTCCTATATGTTCAAAGTAATATAAAAACAAATCGAAAATCCCCTCCGTTTGACCAACGAATACAAAAAAAATCCCTGTGAAACTGACACTGATTTTGTGTCAGTTTCAACAGGGTTATGAGGTCTGAGGACAGGGTTATGAGGTCTGAGGACAGGGTTATGTTACAGCCGATCAGCACTTTCAATGCAAATCATCGAGTCAACTGGGTCGTCATTTATCAACCGCGTCTGGAGATGTTCAGATTGGGATTTATCAAACTGTCACACGCAACTTGTATGCATGTTTCCATTGACTAATCAGAGTCATACTCAATTTTGCCACATTTGAAGCTTTATGACCCCGGCCTTGAAAATTCCCTTCATTCCCATTTACAGGCAAATAGTGAAGAGCTCACTTGCTGTGTGATTCGGTAATGTTAGAACTCTGACACTGTCGCATTTCTAAAAGTAAGAGCAAAATTAATCTAGAATTTTTTAAGACATGTTCCGTCATAGTACACAGTGTTAGATACCATGGTCAAAGGTAGAGAAGCAGTGGGTCAAAACCCACCCTTCACTACAACAGTACATGTGCAGCAGAGACAGCAGCCCAGACCCAACCCCACCCTTCCATGGACCCACCCAGGTCACAGAATGAATATACTTTCTCTTGCGTTGCGGGCAAAAATGTAGAAGTAAGTATTCTCAAAAAAGTACTTGGTCAAATAAAAATGTTTTTATATTTTTTAATACATTTGTACGTATACGTTTAAAAAAAAAAACATTTATAGATCAAAATCAAAGCCACGCTGCAGCAGTCCATGTGCAACGGAGACAGCGGTATAGACCGCTCGACCACCTTAGGCCACACCAAATGTTTTACTCTTTGACAAATTACAAGTGCCAAACATTGCCTGGGAATTCTGTTACATTGCCGTTTGTAGCAAACGAGCCCACACACGTCTTTGTAAGTCTAACTCTTGCTCAGTATTTAGTTTATTGGTAGATAATTGTGTTTTACCTCCTGCCTTGGAACAAACTAAGATTAAATAGGATATGATGTTATGCTCCCATCGCACAGCAATAGTGAAACCTTTGTATTGTCAAATAGGTATGCTCCCCATCTGTTTATTGGATCATGTTTGGCTGAAGGAGCTACGGATTAATGGTAATATTTGCTGTAGGCCAATTGTAGCAGGAACAAAGCAACCATGTCAGAAAAAGCCAGACATGGTAAATAATTATGATTTGGTCTACATACAGTGGATATAAAAAGTCTACACACCCCTGTGAAAATGCCAGGTTTTTGTGATGTAAAATAATGAGACAAAGATAAATCATGTCAGAACTTTTTCCACTTTTAATGTGACCTATAATGTGAACAATTCAATTGAAAAACAAACTGAAATCTTCGAGGGAGAAAAATGAAAAATAAAAACCTTACAATAACCTGGTTGCATAAGTGTGCACACCCTCTTATGACTGGGAATGTGGCTGTGTTCAGAATTAACCAATCACATTCAAACTCATGTTAAATAGAAGTCATTACACACCTGCCATCATTTAAAGTGACTCTGATTAATCACAAATAAAGTTCAGCTGTTCTAATAGGATTTTCCTGACATTTTCGTAGTTGCATCTCAGAGCAATAGCCATGGTCCGCAGAGAGCTTCCAAAGCATCAGAGGGATCACATTGTTGAAAGATGTCAGTCAGGAGAAGGGTACAAAAGAATTTCCAAAGCATTAGATATACCATGGAACACAGTGAAGACCGTCATCATGAAGTGGAGAAAATACGGCACAAGAGAGACATTACCAAGAACTGGACGTCCCTCCAAAATTGATGAAAAGACGAGAAGAAAACTGGTCAGGGAGGCTTCCAAGAGGCCTACAGCAACATTAAAGGAACTGCAGGAATTTCTGGCAAGTACTGGCTGTGTGCTACATGTGACAACAATCTCCTGTATTCTTCATATGAATGGGCTATAGGGTAGGGTGGCATGACGGAAGCCTTTTCTTAGAAAAACATCCAAGCCCGGCTGAAGTTTGCAAAAACAAACATCAACTCCCTCAAAAGCATGTGGGAAAATGTGTTATGGTCTGATGAAACCAAGGTTGAACTTTTTGGCCATAATGCCAAAAGGTATGTTTGGCGCAAAAACAACACTCCACATCACCCAAAGAACACCATACCCACCATGGTGGTGGCAGCATCATGCTTTGGGGCTGTTTTTCTTCAGCTGGAACCGGGGCCTTAGTCAGGGTGGAGGGAATTATGAACAGTTCCAAATACCAGGCAATTTTTGCACAAAACCTTCAGGCGTCCGTTAGAAAGCTGAAGATGAAGTTCACCTTTCAGCACGACAACGACCCAAAGCACACATCCAAATCAACAAAAGCATGGCTTCACCAGAAGAAGATTAACGTTTTGGAATGGCCCAGCCAGAGCCCAGACCTGGTCTGTGGGGTGATCTGAAGAGGGCTGTACACAGGAGATGTCCTCGCAATCTGACAGATTTGGAGCGCTTTTGCAAAGAAGAGCGGACAAATATTGCCACGTCATGATGTGCCATGCTAACAGACTCCTACCCAAAAAGACTGAGTGCTGTAATAAAATCACAAAAGGTGCTTCAACACTGTATTAGTTTAAGGGTGTGCACACTTATGCAACCAGGTTATTGTGAGTTTTTTATTTTTTATTTTTCCCCTCAAAAATTTCAGTTTGATTTTCAATTGAATTGTTCACGTTATAGGTCACATTAAAGGTGGAAAAGGTTCTGACATGATTTAACTTTGTCTCATTCTTTTACATCACAAGAACCTGGCATTTTAACAGGGGTGTGTAGACTTTTTATATCCACTGTAGTAGAGGCATTGTCCGCTGGGATTTTCTGTTCTCCTTACGCTCTAATGACTCCCTCAGGTGGCTCGGGCAGCTGAAAAACTAACTGAGTAGGCGTCACGCTGAGACTCATGTGACTTTCTGGTTGGACGAGCACGGTGGAAAAAAACTCTTGGAGCGGATGCCTAAGAAAACTTGGGAGATGAGCTTTAAGTACAACTGGATGTGACGGATGTTTGGGGAAAAAAGTGGGATAGAAAGGTGACATACCCGTTCCTGTCAAATTTAAAACCTTCACGCACAAAGTCGTGCATCCGAGGTTTATATTTTTTGTACACACACCGCTTTAATAAATGAGGACCCAGATTAATATTCAATGACATAGAGGAGCGCTGACAGAAAGGTGTTGACCCCCCCCCTCTGATTAATATTCAATGACATAGAGGAGCACTGACAGAAAGGTGTTGAGCCCCCCTCTGATTAATATTCAATGATCTAAAGGAGCGCTGGTAGAAAGGTGTTGAGCCCACCTCTGATTAATATTCAATGACATTGAGGAGCGCTGACAGAAAGGTGTTGAGCCCCCCTCTGATTTATATTCAATGACATAGAGGAGTGCTGACAGAAAGGTGTTGTGCCCCCTCTGATTAATATTCAATGACACAAAGGAGTGCTGACAGAAAGGTGTTGAGCCCCCCTCTGATTAATATTCACGGACATAGAGGAGTGCTGACAGAAAGGTGTTGAGCCCCCTCTGATTAATATTCAATGACATAGAGGAGCGCTGACAGAAAGGTGTTGAGCCCCCCTCTGATTAATATTCAATGATCTAAAGGGAGCAT